>WOXC01009911.1:0-48802 GCA_011680675.1 Gymnobelideus leadbeateri
CCACAAACATGGGTATTTCTGTGGTCCCTTTAGTCAAAATTCAGAGGATAGGTAAGACTGCCCATGTAAAGAATAGTGGGAGTGACAAGGGGATGAGTTACACAGATGGGTATAGGCCATTTTTTTCTTTGCTAGGATAGTTGTTCGTATTTATTCAGGAACACAAAAGTCAGGTCATCTGTAACTTAAAAAAAAAATGGATCTGGCAGTGCAGATCTCCAAGAAGAGGAAGTTTGTTGCTGATGGTATCTTCAAAGCCGAGCTGAATGAGTTTCTCACCAGGCTGAGGATGGCTATTCTGGATTGGAGGTTCGAGTTACCCCAACCAGGACAGAAATCATCATCTTGGCCACAAGGACTCAGAATATCCTTGGGGAGAAGGGTTGCCAGATTTATGAACTGACAGCTGTAGTTCAGAAGGTTTGGCTTCCCTGAAGGCAGTGTAGAGCTGTATGCTGAGAAGGTGTCCACCAGAGGTCTCTGTGCTATTGCCCAGGCTGAGTCCCTGCGTTATAAGATCCTGGGAGGCCTTGCTGTCTGTAGGGCCTACTATAATGTCCTCTGCTTCATTATGGAGAGTGGAGCAAAGGGATATGAAGTGTTGGTGTCTGGTAAGCTCAGAAGCCAGAGGGCCAAGTCCATGAAGTTTGTGGATGGCCTGATGATCCACAGTGGAGACTACTACGTCGACACAGCTGTGCTCCACGTCCTTCTCAGACAGTGTGTATTGGGAATTAAAGTCAAAATCATGTTGCCCTGGGACCCAGGTGTCAATATTGGCCCTAGGAAGCCCTTGCCCGACCATGTGAGCATCGTAGAGCCCAAGGATGAGATTCTTCCTACAACCCCCATCTCAGAGCAGAAGAGTGGGAAGGCAGAGCAGCCAGCTATGCCTCAGCCAGTGCCCACTGTCTAACAAGACTCTGTGGTACCTGGAATGGTGTGCCCGAAGCTCTTCTGTAAAGATCTTTGATAAAATCTTTTGTAAAACAAAACAAAACAAAAAAAATGGAGCAAAATGTAGAACTTCCCTAGAAAAAAGAGGATGCCCACTGTTGTCAATGATAGGAGGGAGGATACAGAGATATTCCCCTTATCTTCCTAGCTGGTCTGTGGTCACACATAGGATACTTTGTACCCAGCCTGTAGTACTTAAATAACTTTTTGAAGCTATAGTTATGTTCTGCTTTATAGTAATTTCTTCATACGTTTTCTCCTAAGTCAAAAGAATCCTTAGGGGGTAAATGCTTACAATATAAGGGTAAAAAGAAATAGTTTGGGTCAGTTCATGTTTTTGTGGAGAAAGTTTTTTTCTTAAAATCCTCATGCCTCCTAATGTGGCTTAGCTTTATTAAACAAGGTTTTCATTGATTACCCAAATCTTTGTAGTGTGTTATATCAATCTTCTAAGCAGATTGGAAGATGGGATAAAAACAATAGAAAATATGACCAGACATTTGTTTGATTTTTTTTGTTTTGTTTTGTTATTGTTTTGTTTTGGTCTTAAAATGAATTCTTGCCTTGTAAAATCTGCATCTTGTTATAGCTGCTTCTGGGCTGGAGTTCAAAGCCTCACCTGGGACCTTTGACACTAGATAATTAGTTGCTTAGTAAACAGTCTGTTCACTGTACTGTTTCTGGTTCTGTACCTCAACAACCCAAATTCATGACCCTATTCACAAGTAATTGTGATTTAAGTAGTACGTAGATAAGACAAAGGCTCTTTTGCCCCCCATAGTTAAAAGAGTGAGGTAGTAAAAACTTGACCCCATCTTTTAGTTTAGTTTGGATTATTCTGGACTTAAAGTAGGCAAGGAAAAGAGAAAAGATGAGGTTTAAATCACTGACTGGAAGATGTAGGAGTGATGAGTTCATAGAGTTCCAATAACTGTAGAGCTGAAAGTGATTTAAGAGATTATCTAATTCAATCCAGTCATTTTACAGGTGAGGAAACTGAGGTAGCAAGAGGTTATATGACTTATGTAAGAGATACTATATAAGATAGAGCAAAAATCACAGGGCATGAAATCTAAACATCTGGATATGAATGCCGCCTGCAATATTTAATACTTTTGTGTGATTGTAGGGATGTATTTTTACCTCTCTAAATCTGTTTTTTCCAACTTTAAAGTGGAGGTAATAATGTTTCCATTATTAGAAACATAATGGTATATAGTGTAGCAGTTCTCCCTGAGACCTTTTCAGGGATTTCTTGATGTCAAAACTGTTTTAATAAAAATACCAAGACATTATTTACCTATTAAAATACTACTCCAGAGTCCAGCAGTCTCCTGTTAAGTCAAAACTTAGAAGAGATTTGCAAAAACTGTAAGACAGTGCCATTCCTGTAGCTAATTAAAAAAAAGTTATTTTTCATAAAAATATGTGGGTAGGCGGAGTCAAGATGGCAGAGTAGAAACAGCACTTCTGTGGAACTCCAACCCACACCACTTCAAAATTATGTAAAAAGGGGGACTCTGAACAACCTCTGGAGCTCCATAACCCACAAAATGACACAGAGAAGCTAACCTCCCTCTGAGGACAGTCCTGCAGCCTGGCAGGGAATGGCCAGTGCAGAGCTCTGGGAGAAGAGCCCAGGTTTTAGCCTGAGGGCGGCTAGACCAGCAGCCGGCTGGAGGGACCCCAGAATACTAGCAGCTGTGGAGTTTCCAGAATTATCAGCACATAGATGCCTAGGACAAAGTGAGTGGTCAGTGCCCTATGGACTTTGGGACTGGTTGGGAGAATGCTTCAACTTCTTCCCCTGGGGAGAAGCCTCTGAGGAGCAGGTGCAGCTTGTGCCATGTTGCCGCATTGCAGCTTCAGCTCTTGGCCTGTGAATTGTAGAGGGATCCGGTGATCAGTCTGGGGGTAAAGTGCTCTTGCTTTACCCTTCTTGGATCTGGATTGTGATCTGGGGTGGAGGTCTTGGGGTGTGTGACCAGCTTGCCAGAGTGTGTGGAGGCTTCACAGAGGCCACCCAACTAATACCTCTGGAAGTTGAGAAAACCCCAACTTTTGGGACAGAAGCTCCCCTGGCTGGTGGCAAAGTCCTACTGTGGCAACAAGCCCAAAAGTCAAGTAATTGAGTGGCAACATGCCTAGGCAAAGGAAACAGAATAAACAGAAAAATGCAACATTAGATTCCTATTTTGGGGGCAAAGAGGATCAAAGCATGGAACCAGGAGGAGGACTGTGAGGTCAGAACTCCTTCACCAAAAGCCCCAAATGAAAATACGAGCTGGCTTCAGGCCATAGAGGACCTTAAGAAGCAGATAAGAGAAGTGGGGGAAAAATTGGGAAGAGAAATGAGAAAGATGCAAGAAAAGTATGAAATGAGAGTCAACATCCTGACTGAGAAAAATAACACCTTAAAAAGTAGACTAACTCAAATGGCAAAAAAGACTCAAAAAGGCAATGAGAAGAATGCCTTAAAAAGCCAAATTTGCCAGATGGAAAAATAATCTCAAAAGCTCACTGAGGAGAACCTTTCCTTCAGAATTAGACTGGAGCAAATGGAAGATAGTGACTTTATGAGAAATCAAGATGCTATTAAGCAGATCCAAACAAATGAAAGAATAGAAGGCAATGTGGCATATCTCGTGGGAAAAACCACTGACCTGGAAAATAGATCCAGGAGAGATGATCTAAAAATTATTGGACTACCTGAAAACCACGATCAAAGAAAGAATCTAGAAATCATCCTTCAAGAAATTCTCAAGGAAAATTGCCCATATGTTTTAGACCCAGAGGGGGAAATAGAGATTGAAAGAATCCACAGATCACCTCCTGAAAAAGACCTCAAAAAGAAAACTCCTAGGAATATTGTAGCCAGGTTCCAGAATTCCCAGATCAAGGAGAAAATACTACAAGCAGCCAGGAAAGAACAATTTCAATATTGTGGAAATACAATCAGGATAACACAGGATCTGGCAGCTTCTACACTGAGGGATTGAAGGGCATGGAATATGATATTCCGCAGGTCAAAGGACCTGGGATTAAAACCAAGAATCACCTACTGAGCAAAACTGAGTATCATGTTTCAGGGGAAAATTTGGTCATTCAGTGGAATAGAGGACTTTCAAGCATAAAAATATGTGGACATGCCATGTAATGGGTTTGTTATTATTATTTTTTTTTGGAGGGCAGTTGGGGTTAAGTGTCTGAGGCTGGATCTGAACTCGAGTCCTCCTGACTCCAGGGCCAGTACTCTCCTCACTATGCCACTTAGCTGCCCCAAGGCTTATTATTTTTAAATAAATATTTTAATGTATCAGTTTAAATTTAAAATACTGTAAAGCATCAATAAATGTAACCCACATTAACAGAAGCTATTTGGTTTACCCAATAATTTTTAAGAGTCTAAAGAGATCTTGAGACCAAAGTTTGAAAACTGTGGGTAAAATGTGCTAGAGTCTATAAGACTTTAATTTACATCCTTCCTTTGATACTTGGTATGGGACATTGTAGTCAGCACAATTTTAACTCCAGCACGCATCAGACAGCTCTCTAGGATTGACCTGCTAAATCATACTTTGCAGTCCCTTTTGGTACATAAACTTTCCAAAACTGAGAGTTCTCTCCATTCAAGAAATCATACTTGCCATATCTATCTTATTGGGTGGTTGTGAAGGATGTAATTTATATATTTTAAAGCATTATATACATGTAAGTAACTCTTTGTTTCTATCCAGTTCCTACTGTTAGCGCCAGTGCAATATTCACAGTGCTGACTTTGACTGTGAATATTCCAGCTTAGTTCTCAGTTGTAAAATTAACATACTCTCCAGTAGAGAAGACAGAAGCAAAACATTTATTCAGACACCAGAGAGACAAATCCAAATACCAGGAAACTGAATCCTTCATAGCAACAAAGATACATCATAGAGTAACAGAGAGAGCCACACCATCCTTTAGTCTTCCCCCAAATAAAGGCTCATAAGCCTAGTTATCTCCCTGGCTGTGTCCTCTCCTCCCTCCAGCTCTAACTGCTCTGACTCTTAGCTTTCTGTGGTCTCTTCTCTATCCTTCAGCAAACTCCTCCCACCACAGGCTCTATGTGGTGGAGGAATTTCCATTCTGCTTATTAGGTGGCAGGGAAGATCTTCAAATTCCCATTACCATTACACTACTTCACTTCCTGATGTGTCCTTGGATTCTTGAAAGCTATGTCCCCGAGTTATTCAGTAGGTCCCTCCAAGCTATAATAGTTTCCAGTATGGACCTACCAGTGGGCTCTAGAGAGTTATTACTTTTTTGCTGGCCTCTGGGCACTGATTTTTTTTGCCCCCTCAGCAGATCAGGGTAACATAGCAAGCCAAGGGCAGACTTGAGACTAGAATCTAGTCCTCTTCACTTTGTAGTTTGTTTGTTTTCCCACTTAATAGTATTTTTTTTTCCAATTACATGTAACAGTAATTTTCAACATTCATTTTTATAAGAATTTGAGTTCCAAATTTTTCTCCTTTCCTTTCTCCCCTCCCCCAGACAGCAAGCAAAATGATATAGATTATGTATGTAAATCATATCAAACATATTTCCACATTAGTCAGACTATGAATCAGAACAAAAAGGAAAAACTACCAGAAAGGAAAAAAAGTAAAAATAGTGTGTTTTGATTTGCATTCATAGTTATTTCTCTGGAGATAGATAGCATTTTTCATCATGACTCTTTTGGAATTGTCTTTTTCATTATATTGCTGAGAAGAGCTAAGTCAGTCATAGTTTTTGATACAGTAACATAGTTGTTACTCTATATGGTGGTCTCCTGGTTCTATTCACTTCACTTGGCATCAGTTCATGTAAGTCCAGGTTTTTTTGAAATTTGCCTGCTCATCATTTCTTATAACACAATAGCATTCCATTATGTGTTCAGCCATTCTCAATTAATGGGTATCCCCTCAATTTCCAGTTCTTTGCCACCACAAAGAGATGCTATAAATATTTTTGTACATGTGGGTGGGTCCATTTCCCTTTTTTTTTTATGATCTCTTTGGGATGCAGACCTAGTAGTGGTATTCTTGGTCAAAGGGTATGCACAGTTTTATAGCCCTTTGGGCATAGTTCCAAATTGCTTTCCAAAATGGTTGGATCAGTTGGGCTCTTCTCTTTGAGTCCAATACAGTTTCCTTACATTATATTGCCTCTTAAATTGAAAATGAATTTTAAGGTAGGAAAATTGCAGGTGTTCTAAAACCGTGGTTGTTTGGGATATATCAGATAACTTATTACCTGACTCACTGAGAAGGCAGGATCTACCTTTTCATTTATTTCCCCAGATTTTAGTTTCTAAGGGCATTTAATTTGTGTCTTAATAGTACTTACGCTAAGGTCTTTGGCTGTCGAACACACAGATACTTTTCTATTTAAAATAACATCATTATTCTTCATTTTCTTCTGTTCTCTTCATCCCCCCACCTACTTGGTTTGCTTTAGGTTTGTGACAAAATATGGGCCCATAGTTTGTTTTTTTTTTTTTAAAGCAATTGGGGTTAAATAACTTGCTCAAGGTTACACGGCTAGTCATTATTTATGCGTGGGTGCTCATTTTCTGAGGCTGGATCTGATCTCGGGTCATCCCAACTCCAAGGCCAGCACTCTTACTCACTGCACCACCTAGCCACCCCTTTAGGGCAATTGGGGTTAAGTAACTTGCCCAAGGTTACACGGCTAGGTTTTTGTTTGTGTGGATTAAGTGTCAGAGGCCAGCTCTGAACTCAGGTCCTTCTGACTCCAGGGCCGTCACTCTACTCACTGCGCCACCTAGCCGCCCCGATAGTTTCCTGTAATAACATCTTCATAGGGTTGCCATAGCCACTTCTTTTTCTAGAACTAGTAAGGCAATGCAGTGCTGCTATCATTTGAAAAAGGGAAAACTCTTCTGATCCCAAAGCCTGTAGTACTTTATATCTCAACTTTCTTGAAACAGTTTCTTGATAGCAATCCTATGACTCTAACTCACATAGTTTGTAAAAGGTTTTCCATCTATATTCTGAGGACCCATAGGGCTTCATGGAGTTATTTAACAAAATACATCAGGTTTTAGGTATATTTGTGAAACGAATGTATATATTAGATTATATGTAATATATTCTATTTATGTGAAGATGTTTATTTCTTAAACCAGTACCTTTTTCTTCAAACAGTTATAGTCCTCTATACTCTCTAGTGACATACTTGTTAACAAGTGTAAACAAGGAATATTTGGTAATGAGAAATGTCATAATCTTTATAACTTCTCATCCATAGAGGTGAAGCAGATTCCTGGCCTTTACTCAGTACATTTTGTTGTAACCTAACAACTTTTGTCTCCTGATACTTCCATCCAAATACTTGTTTTCTTCTCTTCCCCCAGTCTCCATTCCAGATTGGATTATTGTCACAAAGTGGCATAAATTGTGTTTTTACCATTTACCTTGTATATAACACATAGGATCACAGCTTTAGAACTAGAAAGGATTTAAAAACATATAGTCCATCTTTTCATTTTATTGGTAAACTAATGATAAAGAATTTAAGACCAGTTCAAAGTCACATAGGAGCTAGGTGGGATTCAAATACACACCCTTTGACTACAGAGCCAGTGGTTTTTCTACTATATTACACTGCCTTTTTCTATAGAAAATTAAATCTCTTTCAGATTTATTACACCTCTGTGACTTTAAAATATATAATACCTAAAAGTTTTGTTTTTTTGAAAGTTTTGTTTTTGAAAACCCCTATGTTTGACTATTGTGCTAAAGTTTATGCATTTGGTCCCTTTGTGGGTTAGTTGGTTTTTTTCTGCAGTTATACAGACTGTGTCTAGCACCAGGTTCATTGTCTTGACAAAATTCATTCCATTAGGTCATAGAGGGAACTTGGCAAGGGTACTACTCATGGATTAGGGCAAATCTAACGTCATTGTTAGAGAAGCCCTCAAAATGTGTTTTACGGGTAATCTTTTAAATTAAAGAGACATTACTCCTTAAGAAAAGTGGAGTGAACTGAGGGTAATAGCTTCATTCATTTTCTTACCTTAAATGAGTCTGGCATTCTGAGATGGCTTTCACATTCTTTTTAAAAAAATGTTTCTTTTTCCTAATTGCATGTGAAAACAGTTTTTAACATCTGTTTTTTTTTTTTAAATTTTGGGTTACAAGTTTACTTTTTCCCTTTTCTCTCCCCCCTCCCTTGAGAAGCCAAGCAATTTGATATAGATTATACATGTGCTGTCATGCAGAACATATTTCCATCTTAGTTATGTTAAGAAAAACACAGTCCAAAACAAACAAACAAAAAAAAACCAAAACCAAGAAAAATAAAGTTTAGTTTTTTTAAAGCATGCTTTGATATGTATTCAGACTTCATTAGTTCTTTTTCTGGAGGTGGGTAGCATTTTTTATCTTAAGTACTTCAGAATTGTCGTGGGTCATTGTATTGCTGAGTATTGCTAAGTGATTCACAGTTGTTCATTATCCACTATTGCTGTTACTATGTACAGTGCTTTCCTGGTTCTGCTTATTTCACTTTGCAGTTCATTTCAGTCTTTTCAGGTTTTTTCTGAGAGCATCCTGCTTGCCATGTCTTACAGCACAATGATATTCTCACAGTCACATATTACTTGTTCCACTGTTCCCCAATTAATGGGCCTCCCCTTAATTTCCAATTCTTTGCCACTATAAAAAGAGCTGCTATAAATATTTTTGTACATATAGGTCCTTTTCCTTTTTTTTTTAAACTCTGGGATACAGATCAGGTATTGATATTGGTAGGTCAAAGAGTATACATGATTTTATAACCTTTTAGGTACAATTAAATTGCTGTTCAGAATGTTTGGATCAGTTCACAACTCTACCAACACTGTATTAGTGTCTTGGTTTTCCCATATCCCCTCCAGTGTTTGCCTTTTTCCTTTTCTGTCATATGGTAGCCAATCTGATAGGTATGAGATAGTACCTCAAAGTTGTTTTAATTTTCATTTCTCTAATCAGTAATGGTTTAGGCATTTTTATTTTTATTTTTTATTTTTATTTATTTATTTATTTTTGCTTTTTGGAGGGCAATTGGGGATAAGTAACTTGCCCAAGGTCACAGGGCTAGGTTTTTGTTTGTGTGTGCGTTAAGTGTCTGAGGCCAGATCATCAGTGTCTGAGGCTGGATCGGAACTCAGGTCCTTCTGACTCCAGGGCCGACGCTCTACTCACTGTACCACCTAGCCACCCCAGTTTAGGCATTTTTATATGACTTAAAATGAAAACTGCCAATTCATATCCTTTAACCATTTCTCAATTGGGAAATGGCTCTTTTTAAAAATAAATTTGACTTAGTTCTTTATGTTTGTGAAATGAGGCTTTTATCAGAGAAATTTGCTGTAAAATTTTTTCACAGTTATGATTTACTGTGTATTTCCCTCCATCCTATTTCCCCACGTTTGTTTTTCTCTGTCCTTTCACCCTGTCCACCCTCAAAAGTGTTTTTTCTACCACTTTCCCCAGTCCACCCTCCTTCCTATCAGCCCCCCCTTTCTCTTATTCCTCTTCCTCCCTACTTCCCTGTAGGATATAAGATAGATTTCTATACCCAATTAAGTTTGTGTTCCTTTTTTTGAGGTGATTCTGATGAAAGTAAGGTTCAAGTACTCCTGATTACTTCTCCATTTCCCCCTCTACTGTAGAATCTTTTGTGCCTCTTTTATGTAAAATAATTTACCCTATTCTACTTCTCCCTGTCCCCTTCTCTTAGTACATTCCTCTTTCTTTCCCCTTAATTTAATTTTTTTAGATCTCATCCCATCAAAATCAACTCATACCCATGTCCTGGGTGCTCTAGAATTTGTCGATAATATTAGTGGGAGTTTGGGGGATCTCTTTCAAGAGGTGGATTCTTTCAATTCCTATTTTTTCTTCTGGGTCTAGGATATCAAGACAGTTTTCTTTGATAATTTCTCAAAAGATGATGTCTAGCCTCCTTTTTTGATCATGGCTTTCAGGTAGTCCAATAATTCTTAAATTATCAATCCTAAATCTAATTTCCAGGTCAGTTGTTTTTTCCATTGATTTATTTCATATTTTCTTCTATTATTTCATCCTTTTGATTTTGTTTTATTATTTCTTGCTGTCTGATGGAGTCATGAGCTTCCATGTTCCCAATTCTGATTTTTAAGGAATTATTTTCTTAGTGAATTTTTGTATCTCCTTTTCCATTTTGCCAATTCTACTTTTTAAGGAGTTCTTTTCTTCGGTGAATTTTTGTACATCATTTCCCATGTGACCGATACTGCTTTTTTAGATGTTTTTTTCTTCAGTGAATTTTTGTGCTTCCTTTACCATTTGGCCTATTCTGTTTTTTCTAAGTCTTTATTTTCTTCAGTTTTTTATTTTTTATGCCTTCTTTACCAAGCTGTGGATTTAAAAAAAAAATTCTTTCATCAATGTCATTTGTTTTCCCAATTTTTCCTCTTCCTCTCTTATTTGATTTTTAAAATCTTTTTTGAGGTTCCAGGAATTCTTTTTGGACTTGAGAGCAGTTCACTTTTTTCTTTGAGGCTTTGGTTGTAGCATTTTTGATGTTGTCTTTTTCTGAGTTTATGTTTTGATTTTTGCTGTCACCATAGCAACTTTCTATGATCAGGCTTTGTGGTGGGTTGGTTGTTTTTTGTTTTTTGGTTTTTTTTTTTTTGGTTTGCTCATTTTCCAGCCTATATCTTAACTTTTAACTTTATGTTAAAATTTGATTCTGCCTCTGGGGTGAAAGGGACACTTTCAAGCTTTAGATTTTCTGTGCAGCTATTTTCTGAGCTAGCTCTGGGGGTCTTATGTAAGCTTTCAGCTCTTCAAAGTGGTATGCTCTGATGAAGAAATGTGGTCACTGCTCTGTTGGCTTGTGCTCTGTTCTGTGAGTGATCACAAGCACTCTTTTCTATCCTGGAACTGTGCAGCTGCAAGCTCTGGGTGTATTAGTGCTCCTGCTCCTTGCCTTGGGTCTGTGACCCAGATAGTATGTGCAATTCAATAGAATTCTGCCTTCACTGCCATCAAAGAGATTTCTATAATCATCTTCTCACCAGTTGTCTGAGTCCCTTATTGTTTATGGGCTGAAAGCTCCAAAAGCTGTTGCTGCCAATTTAGTTGCCCCTAAGACCTGATGCTGGCTTGCTGACATGCTACCAGTGTATTCCCTGCATTGTACTGTGCTCCACTCTCACCTGGTACACAGACCTCACACTGACCATCTAAGTTTTAGATGTGTCGAACTGGAAAATTGTTTCACCCTGTCTTTTTGTGTATTCTGCTATTCCAGAATTCATTTTGAGACATTATTTAAAGTTGTTTGGAAGGGAATTTAAGAGCGCTCAGAGAAGTCCCTGCCTTTTCTCTGCCATCTTGGTCTGACCTCCCCTTCCTAAAGAAAAGGAGCCAGTGGGTGCAGCTATTTCTTCTCACCTTCAGTTAATAATTATAATAGTGGATCATTTAAAAATATTGCTTTACAAAGCACTTCATATTCCACCAAACTTGAAAGGCTTTGAGTGTCAGTCCCAGTGATAGACTTTATGTCTCTTATCTAAGTGCCAGCCAAGCTGTTCCAAGAAGCTCATCACTGCAGGCTGATGAAGCTTTTATCCAAAGTAACACTTGAAGATCCTTTACCAAGTGAAAAGAATACTTGACTTTTGAAAACAAGGGACCTATATTCAAATTCTGTCCCTTGCACTGACTACATGTATGACCTTGGTCAGTCCTCAGTTTCCTTATCTGTAAAAGAAGGGTCTAGATGACTGATGAAGTCCCTTTCTGATTCTAATCAATAATGTTAAGTTCTTATTCAGCAGTTTCTTTTTTTAACCCCCCCCCCTCCACATCTCCATCTTCAAAGAAGCTAAACCGTACTCATACTTAGAACCTTTCCACTTTGGTGAAACCTGTCAGAACGTGTCCTCTTAAGAACACAGTCACCTTCATAGCATAATAAAACATCTGAGTAGGATTTTGCTTAGGCATATGCAAGATAATATTTTAAAATACAATAGAAGAACGTAGTATTTAAGCTGAATCCAGCCACAGGTGCTTCAGCAGTTCAGTTCACCAAATATTCAAGTGCCTATCATAGGCAAAACACACTCAGGTACTGGTGATACACAGATGAAAATAAAATAAGCTGTGACCCGAAGGAGCACATACTATGCTGGCGATCTGGAGGCTGGGGGTGGGGGGAGGGCATAGGGCACTGGGCCTGACAGGATGCCATTTTGGATGTACTAAACTATAATAGAAAACTATCTAGTAGTAATCGTTTTTGCCACTTTGTGATTCTAGATTGTAAATTCTTTATCAGCAAGTCTCACAGATAATTCACCTCAGCTTTATGACTATCTTACTTGCAGTTGGTCTTCAGTAAATACATGTTGAACACCCATCATTTGTTAATTGCATTAACAGGAGTGCTCTTGAGTGTCAGATTTCATTCTATAGCTTGAATTTATGTTGACAAGAAAAAAACCCACCTTACATAGAATTACTGAATTAGGACTTATCAAAAATAGCTTGATAAATATAGTTTATCCGAATCTATAACAATTTTAAGCTTAACTGATTTGAAGTAATCTGTACATAGAACAGAATTTCAGTCTCTTAGGACTTTGTTTAGACTAAATTCTGCATATTAATGAATTGCTAATTATTTAATGAGAATATTTGTGCCAGATTTTATGCTTGCATTTATTTCCTAACCAGACAAGAAGACTGGTTTATATTACTGCTTAGTTCTTTTTACCATTCCCTTATCAAAAGAAAGAGAAGACCCCTCAAAGAATGTGAGATAACACCGTACATAGATGGAAAACAGCTAGAGAACAAATAGAAAACACTTCTTGGCCCTTCAGTTTCCTTTATAAAAGTTTTGGCCACATCTTCTCCAAGCATCTTAAAGAGATCAGGATTTTGAACTTGAGTAACCGTGGTTCTCCTCCTTTGCCTCATCCATCAGCCCATACTCCCCTTGGGAGTTTTGGCTGGACTTGGACTCATAATTTTCCCACCCCCACCTTTTAAATTGTTTTCCCTCGCACGTTTCCCTTTCTTGTTGGAGACTTATTTGGAGTATGAGGTTTATCCCTTTTCTTAAAAGTTTATCTTTCTATTTTAAATCTTTTATTTTGTCTTTTAAATGAGCAAACATGATAAAAGCTGTTAACCACTCACATTGCTATTGAAGAAATAAAGCTAGATTAGGTGGGAAGAAAGATGCCAGATTGCTGTATTTTTGACAGAGCCAGTTTTCTGACTGGGGGGCTCAGAATTTAGAAGAAAGTTTATTATTGCTTTTATTCATTATTTATTATTCGTATAAGAGATTACTTTTACTGGGATTTCTCTAGGCAACTGCATCAGTGGTGCCTAGGCTGGCATTGGGATTGACATCTGACGAGTTTTCTTAGGCTTAGTTTGAAAGGGAAGCTTCTCCCAGAGGGGAGGTTCCAGCAACAAGGTGTGAAGGGTTGTTAAGAGTGACTGAAAACTTTGGTCTGCCTACCAACCACACCTTCATTGTTGGACCTATATAAAATTGATTTACTAAATTGTCCCTGTCCTAGGTATTGACAAGGTCAAGGAGGAACAGATTCTGACTGAGTACCTGCTATATGTGTGGAGTACCTGCTGTGTGTCTGTGTGTGTCTGTGTGTCTGTGTGTGTGTGTCTGTGTAGGGAATGGGGGTGGGGAGAGATCTAGAGAGAGAATGAATGTACAGTATTACTGAGGATACTATATCCATGTGAAAAACAAATTATTTGGTATTGTTATTTGTCGAATTAGTGATATAGGCAAGAAATGCTATCATAGACAACAATTCAAATAATTGTCAAGTAAAACTTTATGAATAAGATGCCAAGAATTTTG
Source organism: Gymnobelideus leadbeateri (assembly GCA_011680675.1). Taxonomy (NCBI): domain Eukaryota; kingdom Metazoa; phylum Chordata; class Mammalia; order Diprotodontia; family Petauridae; genus Gymnobelideus; species Gymnobelideus leadbeateri. Next base: position 13,879 of record WOXC01009911.1, read on the forward strand.
GAAGACAGGAAAGCAGCAAGGTATTTTGTTGTAGCAATATATTGCTTGTAAAATGATCCATTAAAATTGCATCTCTCTTTGCATGTTAGGTTTATATCTTGCCTACTCTAGTTCCAGTTCTACCTCTAAGTTTCTAGCTTAACTGTCTGGAAGAATGATAGTACCATTAAGAGAAGTCAGTAGTGGGAGCCAATTTGAGGGAATCGATGATGCTTAGTTTTAGGATTTTTTTTTTTTTTTGTTTAAGGCAGTTGCAGCTTTGAAGTTGTCATTCATATAGATAAAGAGACAGCATGACACAGTGGAAAGCGTACTGGCTCTGTAGTCAGGGGACATCTGCAGAATAAGGAAGTTGGACTAAAGGGCCTCTTTGAAGTCTCTTTCCAGCTACACATCTATGATCCTGTGTTATTTGATGCTGTGAAAAGGAGGGAGATCACCAAGGGAGAGAGTGAAGAGAAAGGAGAACAGAAAGCCATGACTAAACTGTGGGGAGACTCTCATATTTAAGGTTTAGAAAGAAGGTCACCAAAGGAAACAAAAATGAGAGAGGTGGGAAGAGAAAATGAGTATGAAGTCAAAGAAGGAAGTTTCCAATAGGAAAGTTTGGTTTACCAGGGGTGGCTCTGAGGCCACATGCAACCGTCTAGGTCCTCAGGTGCAGCCCTTTGACTCAATCCAAACTGTATTTGTGAACTCTCCTTCTCTATAATGATAGAAATATCCCAGTTGGGTTTTGATTCAGTAAATGAGAAGCATGCTTATTTTGATTCTTGTATTTATTCTGTGCTTGATGCAATATTGACATTTTACTGTTTATTTTTAACAGAAAGTAGATATATTGCTGTGGGTTTTGTGATCCAGCCTAGAGAGGAACAAGGTAGGACTTTTTCTCAAAAAGAACATCTGGCTCCACCCTGCTGAACTGAGGAAAAAGTTCTGAGTCACTTTAAGTGTAGGAAGAATGAGGAATGATCTGGACATTCAGAAAGGACCAAAATTTCCATGACTGTACTCAGGTGTAAGTTTCCTCTGCTTAAGTGGATTCAGGCACTTTCCTGGGAAAGGATCCTAAATTCTTTGAGTTTATTATTTTAAAACCACTCTAAGCTTTTCTCATTTCGGTAATTTTAAACTGGACTAGCATAGGCTTATTAGCAGATATAGCCGAGTTTGATTTGTAGGTCTCTGTTTTGCCTGTTTTATACAAAGGTGTGTTACAAGGTCAGAACCTCTTTGCCCACAGGCAGCACATTGAGGCTGGCTTCTCTAGCTGGCCTTCTTATTTGCCTTTTGGGCTTATGTTCATTTGTATTTGATCTAGGTCTGTGAACCTCATTTGTTGTACGTGTGAGACACAAGTTTTACCAGGAAATCCTGGACTTATGAGTGTCAGGTCTCTAAGTGCAGAAAGGTGTTCTGCTTAGTTTAGTAAAATATCTTTAGAATTAGCCATAAAACAGGAAATTAATACTTGGTTAAGGGCATATATAGAATTTTGTTGTCTCACTAACATTCTGTTGTCAGTAATCCCATAAACAGATTCAGAAAGCTGTTGAGTAACTTGTGGACTGAATAAATATGTTCCTATGTATATTTTTCAAGCTTATGTAGATGCTGTTGTGGTTTAATAAAATAAAAATTCATTTAAAAATACAATTCATCATAACAAAACTTATGTGATGAAGTGAAAGCAGTTGAATAAACTAGAGAAAGAAGAGATCAATGAATTGAACATGCAAAAAAGCTAGAAAAAGAGGAAATTAAAAATCTCCAATTAAATACCAAATTAGAAATTCTTAAAACCAAAGGAGATATTAATAAAATTGAAATTAAGAAAACTATTGAACTAAAAAATAAAATTAAGAGCTGGTTTTATGAAAAATCAATAAAATAGACCAATCTTTTGTTAATTTGATTTTAAAAAAGAAGAAAACCAAATTACCAATATCAAAAATGAAAAGGGGGAATTTACCACCAATGAAGAGAAAATTAAGACAATAATTAGGAGCTATTTTGCCCAACTGTGTGCCAATAAACTTGACAGTCTTAGTGAAATGGATGAATATTTGCAAAAATATAAATTGCTCATATTAATGGAAGAGGAAATAAAATACTTAACTCCATTCAGTAAAAGAAATTGAACAAGCCATCAATGAAATTTCCAAAGAAAAAATCTCCAGGGCCAGATGAACGTACAAGTAAATTCTATCAAACATTTAAGAACAATTCCAGTACTATATAAATTAGTTAAGTGTTAAGTGTCTGAGGTTGGATTTGAACTCAGGTCCTCCCAATTCCAGAGCAGGTGCTCTATTCACTGCTCCACCTAGCCACCCCAAAACTATCACTCTTTACAGATATGATGGTATACTTAGAGAATCCTAGAAAATCAAGTAAAAACTACTTGAAATAATAAACAACTTGAGCAAAGTTCCAGGATATAAAACAAATCCACGTAAATCATCAGCATTTCTATATATTACTAACAAAGCCCAAGAGCAAGAGATAGAGAAATGCCATTTAAAATTACTGTAGACATTATAAAATATTTGGGAGTCTACCTGTCAAGACAAACCCAGAAACTATATAAACACAGTTACAAAACACTTCACACAAAGTCAGATCTAAATAATTAGAAAAACATCAGTTGCTCATGGTTAGGCTGAGCTAATACAATAAAAATGATAATTCTACCCAAATTAATCTACTTATTCAGTACAATATCAAACTACCAAAAATTATTTTATAGAGCTAGAAAAGTAATAACAAAATTCATCTGGAAGAACAAAAGGTCCAGAATATCAAGGCAAATCATGAAAAGAAATAAGAAGGGGGCCTAGTTATACCAGATCTTAAATTGTATTATAAAGCAGCAATCATCAAAACTACTTGGTACTTACTAAAAAATAAAGGGATGGATCAGTGCAATAGGTTAAGTACACAGGACACAGTAGTCAATGACTATAGTAATCTACTGTTTGATAAATCCAAAGACTCCAGCTTATGGGATAAGAGCTCACTATTTGAGAAGAATTGCTGGGAAAACTGGAAAATAGTAGGACAGAAACTAGACATAGACCAACCTCTTATACCCTATACTAAGATAAAGTAAAAACTGGCACATGCTTTAGATATAAAGGCTGATACTATAAGCAAAATGGGAAACCAAGATATAGTTTACCTGTCAGATTTATGGAGCAAGGAAGAATTTATGACTAAACAAGAAATACAGAACATTATGAAATGCAAAATGGATAATTTTGATTACATTAAATTGAAAAGTTTTTGTATTGACAGAGCCAGTGCAACCAAGATCAGAAGGGAAGCAGAGAACTGGGTAACAATTTTTACAACCAATGTCTTTGATCAAGGTTTTGTTTCTTTTCTTTTCTTTTTTTTTTTTTTGGAGGAGGGAAAGTAGGGCACATTGGGTTTAAGTGACTTCCCCAAGGTCACACGCCTAGTTTTGTGTTGTGTCTGAAGCCAAATTTGAACTCAGGTCCTCCTGACTCCAGGGCCGGTGCTCTATTCACTGCTCCATCTAGCTGTCCCTCAAGGCCTCATTTCTAAAATATATAGAGAACTGAGTCAAGTTTATAAGAATACAAGTCATTCTCCAAATTGATAAATGGTCAAAGGATATGAACAGGCAGTTTTCAGAGGAAGAAATTAAAGCTATCTGTGATCATAAGAAGAAATGCTTCTAAATCACTATTGACTAGATAAATGCAAATCAAAATGACTCTGAGATACCACACCACATCTATCAGAGTGGCTAACAGGACAAAACAGGAAAATGATAAATTTTGGACAATATGTGAGAAAATTGGAACACTAATGCGTTGTTGGTGGAGTTGTGAACTGATTGAACTGTTCTGAAGAGTAATTTGGAACTATGCCCAAAGAGCTATAAAATTGTCAATACCCTTTGACCCAGCAATACCACTTCTAGGTCTGTATCCCAAAGTGATCATAAAAAAGGGAAAAGCATGTTCATGTACCAAAATATTATAGCAGCTCTTTGTGTGGTGGCAAAGAACTGGAAGTTGAGGGAAATACCCATTAATTGGGGAATGGCTGAACAAGTTATGGTATATGAATGCAATGGAATACTATTGTTCCATAAGAAATGATAAGCAGGCAGTTTTCAGAAAAACCTGGAAAGCCTTGCATGTACTGATGCTGAGTGAAGTGAGCAGAACTAGAACATTGTACACAATAGTAGCAATATTGTGAAAGGATTTTATAGATTTATCTCTGCTTAAGCAATTCAAGGATCTAAGACAGCTCCAAAAGACTCATGATTGAAAGTGCTATCCACATCCAGAAAAAGAACTACTGAGTCTAAATGCAGATTGAAGAATAATATTTGCTCTTTTTTTGGTTTTGTTTTGTTTCTTCTTTCTTGTGGTTTCTCCCATTGGTTCTAATTCTTCTTTACAACCATGACTAATGTGGAAATATGTTTAATATGAATGTATGTGTAGAGCCTGTATCGGATTGCACACTGTCTTGGGGTGTGGTGAGGGAAGGGATTGGGAGAAAATTTGGAACTCAAAATCTTATGGAAGTGAATGGTGAAAAAAAATTAGTTTTTTTAAAAGTGCAATTTAGGGTGCTGGAGTTTATATGATGGAGCAGAAAGACCATTGGATTTGAAGGACCAAAGACCTAGGATGACTTTGTGACCTTGGACAAGTCACATATGTGCAATTATGTAAAATATTTCCATATTGGCCGTTTTTTGTATAGATTTATCATGTACTAGATTACTATGGTGATTTGTTAGAATGTAATTTATACCTATTCTATTCTACTGATTCACCACTCTGATAATTACTGCTTTATAATACAGTTTGAGATCTGGTATGGCTAAACCACCTTCTTTCACATTTTTTCATTGATTATCTTGATGTCCTTGAGCTTTTGTTCTTCTAGGTGAATTTTGTTATTTTTTCTAGATCTATAAAATAATTTTTTGATAGTTTGGTATGGCAAACTGAGAACCTGGCTGTGCATTCCAGCTAAGTACAAGGAGGCTCAGAGATAGAATGTACTGTTTTGTGAACAGCCATCAGGCCAGTTATACTGGAACAGAGAAAAACTATTCTTCTTCCTTCTTCCCCGCACAGACACACACTTAAACCAGTTGAAGGACCCATTGCTATTTGGTAAGAGGAGTTCTGACAGCTCTTACAGTCCTAAATGTTAGAACTAAAAAGTCATGACTTAAGTCTTAACTGACAACTGAAAGGTTAAAAGTAGGAAGAATGTGCAGGCATTGGGGACATAGGTAATAATGTAATCTTAAAGTTGGATCAACAGTGGTTTCTTTCTATCTAACTTTGATAGGGTTTTCATATGATTTACATAGGAAAGAACCCCTAAAGGTCCTTGACTCCTGGAGTTCTTAAGCTTTTTTGTGTCGTGGACTCCTTTGGTAAGTCTGGTGAATCCTGTGGGCTCCTCAGACTGTTTTAAAATACATAAACCAAAGTACATAGAATTACAAAGAAAACCAATTATATTGAAATACATTTATCAAAAATAACTTTTTAAAAGTTTATTGACTCTGCTTTAGTCAACTGCCTTATTTTACAGATATGCACAGAGGGCAAGTGACTTTCCCAAGGGTACATAGCTAGTTAAGTGGTAGAACTGGGATTTGAACCTTGGTTTTTTGATTATAACTCCCAGGTTCTTTCTATTACAATGTGCTGCTACAGTGAGCAATATCAGAAACATCTGTGGGTTACAAAATATGTTTGTTCCCTTTATAAAACATCTCTGTGTCTTATATTGTTATCCTATAATGCAGTTTCACCAATATGGTTTAGGAAACAGGTTGAGAAATCACTTTATTTTGCAGGTTTTAATAAAATTTAGAATACTACTATTCTTAACTAGGGAGGTATACTTACCTGTACAGCTAGTGCCACCTACTGGCCAGTGACAGCATCTCAGCCACCTCTCTAACTGGCGCATGTCCAGCAGTCTGGACTGTGCTTTCTATCTATTATTATAAGGGTCTCTCCCTTTATTTTCATCCCTTGAACTTTAAATTTGTGATGCATCTGCAAAGATACATATTGTGGGGAGGTAGTAAATGCCTTTGATATTTTCCCAAGCATGTCAGTCTTTGGCATTTACACAGAAGTTTATTTGCCAAGTGCTTTGCATTTATTTCTGTTAGATGTTATTTCTATGTAAATAGAGATTTGGAGAGCCTTTGAGAGACATGCCTGGAGGCTACAATGGAGTCAAGAAAAAATAGATTGAATAGTTTGTACATGCTTAAAGCTAACTTTTTGTACTCCTGTCCTTATACTATATATGTAGGATTGGACCCTCGTTCTGGGAGAGCTTTAACTTTAGGCATTATTCTGTGGATCATATGTCTAGTGCTTATGAGTCAGGAGATGACAGCAGGTACAGTGTCCATAATAGTGTTTTTTACTCTCAAACTAGTTTACTGAATTTTTAGTTCTGTCTTACAGGATAAAAAGTCAAATATTTAGGATCCATGGATATTAGGACCAGAAGACTGTCAGATGAAATAATTTCTGTTTAGCATGTCAGTACCTACTGTGTGCAGAGGGCACTCTGCTGCTCCAAGTAGATGGGAGAGAAGTGCCAACCTGCCCTCCTAGAGCTTCCCTGTTTGAATAGAGACATCTGAGGGCACTTTATTTTCTGCCATCTTCATAGGATCTTAGATTTAGAATTGGAAAGGTTATCCAGTCCAGCTCTTTTGTTTTATATACACACAAAAAATCCCCCCCCAAAACTAGTGATTTGTTCTTTATACATAGGCATCTTAAGCAGCAGGGAAGAAGCTAGTGCTAGAGTATCTGCCTTACATAAGAAGTATCATAAATATAAAGTAGGAAGAAACCTTGGAGGTCATCCATCTAATCCATCTTCATTTTACAGATAAAGATTCTGAGGCCCAGTTAAATTACTCACTGGGGTCCTGAGGAACTTGTCCTAGGTAAAGTCAGAGATAGGATTGGAATACAGGTCCTCTGACTCTAGAGCCAGCACTCTTTCTGTCATAAGGCAAATGATAATAGGATCTGGAGGGTTTATGTCTGTATGCCTAAGGTTTGAAAATTTAGTCATGTTCCTAATGTATATCCAGGGAGAGCACGGCTAGTGTTTTTCTTTTAGAACCTCTTAAAAGTGTACACCACAATGTGGACCGAGTTTCTCTGAAAGAATGTTGTGGAATTACTCGTAACTAACCACAAACCCTTCAGTTCAGAGAGCTAAAAAAAAATAGGGGAATTTTTACAAAAAGATCTTTTGATTGGTTAGAATAGACTTTAGAACATGTTGGGCCTGTTCAAACTGTAAAGTTTCATGAGATTGTTTAAAAAGTGATTCAAACATTAGTACTTCTGTGCAGTATCATTTCTAAGTCTAGGCAAATAGGAAAATTATGATCTCTTCCTGCTGATTCTGATTTTAAATCTGATGGTTCTGAATTTTATGTTTTCATTTTACTGTTCTTTTCGGGTGAGTTCTTGACTGATGTGAAATAAAGTATTTATTTCCTTAATGTAGTTGGGATACCCTTCACCATGAATGGTATTTTCCAGGTGAAGTAAAGAATACAAAAATCCCTGGGGCACCTTTTGAAAATGAATATAAAAAGCAAAGAAACAACACTTAAATTTTAAGACTAGGATTTTCTTATCCTCCAGAAATTAGAAGTTGGAGATTTGCCTCCAACTGAGTCTGATGGCGGCCTTCTCCTTGAGTCAGCCCTAAGTTTTGGATTTTATAACTGAAGATTGGGCATATAAAGTATGTAGCAATTTTGATCCATCTGAACACATCTTAGCTAATTTTCCTTGGTATTACCCATAAACTGTTTGCTAGATTAAAAACATTTTTCTTATATACCATACAGATTACTTGCTTTTGACAAAATACTTTTCCCTGTTTACCCCCATTCACATCCTTTTCACCCTATCCTCACTTTTGCTATCTTCCTTATTACATTCTCAGTTGAAGAAACTTAATTTCTCTCTTTGTAATTTCATAAAGTAAAGTTTTAGGTTTATTTTGTAGCTATTATATATCAAGTATTAAATTTGGCCACATGCTACCCCTGGTGTTAAGTATTAGGTTAAATAGAAAGAATGCTGGAAGGGACCTTAGAGATTGTTTAGTTCAGGACCCCCAATTTAAAATGAAGAAAAGGAAGTTTAGGTTAAGTAATGTTTTCAAGATCACAGGGAAAATCAGTGATTGATTTTAGTACTAAAAAATAAGTCTTTTGCATCCCAGACTGGAGTTAGTAATTCATGATGCATTACCACCACCTTATCATTATTTGTGGCAGAGTTTATATTTGTAAAAGGATTTTTACAAAGCATTCACGTTTGTGTGTGGAAAAAACGATGGTGGGTGGGACATTTTCAAGTTTTTTTGTAATCTCCTCTCCTAAGGGAGAAAAATGGCCTTGACCTAAAGAAGGGGAGTTTTGTAATGCTGTTACTCCTTAAGCAATGTAGTGACAGAAGGGGGAATGACTGCAGGGAAACAGAAGCCTGTGACTTCTTAAGTTATGTGGTGTTCATAACTCAGATAACTCATTTGCAGCAAATGCAAAATGCCAGCATGGCCAAAAAAAAGTCAGTTTCAATAACCATCCAGAACTGTGTGTGGGAATAATGATGGAGGTAAGACAGAGAGACCTTTGTGGCATGGGAGTACTTGGCAGGAGTCTAGAGGGTCTACCTCAAATCCTAATCTGATTCCACTTACTGTTTGTAATAATTTACATACTTGGTGATTAATGGCAACTCGCTTAGTTTTCTCCTGTGTAAAATAGGGATAATACCTGACAGGGTTGCTCTTCATATCAATAAAGATGATATATCTAGCTTAGCTTAGCTGCTCTCGTAATATACAATAATAGTATATTTATACTGCTTCATTAAAAAGAGATAGCTATATGACAGGCAGACATACATCAGTCAGTGAGAGAGATAGGATTCAGATTGTGGGTAGTTAGGCATTTGTTTACTTCTTATCTTCTGTTATCAGACTGAATCTGGAACACCATCTGTCTTGGCTACATCCCCCTTTATTTGAGTAGAAGAAACCCAGCCTTTTTGGGAATTATGTGACATGTCTTTTGAAATGATTAACCATATTGAAACTGCTGTTATTTAGGTGCTTATGATGTATTTTACCTGCTAATGAAGATAGTGCTTTTGATACCTTAGAGTGGGAACAGGAGCATTCTGTATTGGGGCAACATATACAACCAAGAATGACTGTGATTAATTCATTTGTTCAAGGTTAGTAAATATTTGAAAGTTTTGTTATAGTGGGCTTTCTAAAAAGACAGGGTTTGCAAACACAAATCAGATTGTGTTTGAGGTATTTGGTATATAATTTTATTAGTGAGTTCTTGTGTTACTTGATTAAATTTGGTGTTATCACAGCTATCTCAATAATTTCACATCTTATGCTTAGAATATATAAAGACATTTTAAAAATCAACCTTGCGTGTTTTATATGAAGATTTATGTACACTTTGTTTTCACAACTTTTTAGTGTTTTTTTTTAACAGTCCAGTTAAGTCTTGTTTTAAATCTTATGTTGATGGCAGTGCATAGAATTATTTTCCCTGATTCTGTAGGAGATTGTGAAAAATGTTTCAATACCTTGTTTTTAATAGCTGCTTTGTTGGGAGATTTTAAAGTACCATATCTGATATTGGGTATTACTTTGCACCTGAGAAAACTGATGAGTTAAGTGAGTTTAAGTCCCTTAGTTCAGTACTTCTCATCCAAAAGCATCAACATGCATGGTACATTGGGAAAATCTGATTTATGTAACTTTCTTGCAGTCCTAGTTACTTATCTTCTCTGAGAAGAGCTACCTTTTCTATGGTTTCATCAGCATGTGTAGGAGCATACTGCTGTTGTCATGAACAGGCATACAAGGTATGCTTTGCCAAATTTAGAATTGTAGGGGTTATGCTGTGGAGATACTAACCCAGTTTGAATTGATTGGGACATAAAAGAACAGAGCCTTACTTACATCAAGAACTTTGTCTTTTCTACCGACCTTCCGACAAAAATGATGGATCCAGAATGTAGGCTATGACATTTTTAGATGTGGTCAATGCCTGAATTTATTTTGCTTGACTATGCATATTAGTTACAAAGATCTTGCTTTTTTTTTTTCTTTCTTCCCAAGGAAAGGAGGAGAAAAAAATACATTTTTGAAAAAATTAATTTGAAAAACAAAAGTATGATCATAAAATGCAAATCATTAAAGTACACTCAGTTTCTTTGACAGTATCTTTGTAACTAAAATGTTCCTCTATAAACTTAAAAATTTTTTTGTTTATGTTGGATGTGACCATGCCATTATCAGGGCTATCCTAGCTTCATTTTACAAATGAACAAGTTGAGCTCTTGTGAGGTTATTAAAAACCTAAATGTCCAAGCTAGTATGTTTGCTTTCGAAGGTTTGGTTCCTTAACTACATCTGCTGCTTATTGTTTCTCAAACATAGGAGTATGTTAAATGGTGGTTTTTGTTTGTCCTTGTTCTAGAAGAGAACTGTGATCAGGGAAGTGATGCCATGACATGCAGGTGAATTGGCTTTAAGTGAGGGAAGGCTTTTTGCAAAGTCGCCAGCCTCACTTCCTCCTGTTGAAATGGCCTGAGAACCAAGGAAGCTGTGTTCCCCTTGGCCTAGTACTGCCTTATGTTAGTTGTTTTATCACAATAATTAAGTCTGCTTTGGGGAGAGGTAGGATGTTGAAAATCAAAGAATCTGATAGAAGGAACCTGAGTGACCTTATCTAGACCATTGGTGAAGAGTTGAGAAACTTTTCCTCATATCTCCTAGGAGTGCCAGAATTGCATCAGCCCCAATGAACGTTTAACTAGTTTAGAGAACTTGCTTATTCCATCACATAGTACAACATCCTATCTTTGTCTTATTAAGTAAATCAGAGAGAGTTGACTGAGGCTTGTACAGGTTAAGTAGCTTGCCCAGGAACACTTGGCTTATGTCTGTGGTAGGATTTGAACGTAAGTCATTTCTATTCAGAAAAGAGGCAACTGTGGTATAGTGGTTAAAGTGCTGACCTCAGAACCAGAAAGCCTTCAGTCCAGGTCTCTGATACTTAATCTTTCAATGGGCTTTCAGGTGGCTTGTTTGACACCTGCTTTAGGTGGCTACAAAAGGTGGGGATACAGTAATGGATATAACCAGGGAACTCCAGGGTATGATGGCAAGTCATCCATCCTGAAACTTGAATCAAAGCATACAGCCCTTCTTCTTGAATTCCTTATAGGCATCAAATAATAGTTAGCACATCCTCTTCCCCTGTATCTTGCAAAGCATTATTATAAATGGAAGAGTGGCCTTAATATGTTCCTATATATTAATATGACATTTTACACATCCTTGTTTGCATGAAAAGCTGTGAAAACTAGACTGCCTACAGCTGTTTCTTCTTTCTGTTACAGATAATACAGTTGAGGACTCCACTCTCATTCTAAAAAGTATCATGGCTGAACCTGACTACATAGAGGATGACAATCCGGAATTAATCAAACCTCAAAAATTAATCAATCCTGTCAAAACTTCCCGGAATCATCAAGATCTTCACAGAGAACTTCTGATGAATCAGAAACGGTGAGTTGATCTCTGATCTACAGGGAAGTGTATTCATGTGTGTGTGTTGGGGGTGGGGGTGGGTGGGAGATTTAATGGTAAATTTTATGCACAAAAGTTAAAAGGTACCAAAGCAACATGAATGCACATTTTTGTACATTTTCATACACATTATATAAAATTTCATCCTACTGTAATCTTCAATATTCATATAAACACTCCCCTTATTTTGTAACACTTCTCTCTGGAATCACAATTTTGATTTCAGATAAATGTTAGAAGGTTTTAATTGGGTGTAGGAGAGACATATAGTGCTTATAAAGATGTCTAAAAACTGAAATAGGGAGCTTCTTTTAGAGATGTGAGGTACTTTCCTAACACACACACACACACACACACACACACACACACACACACACACACACACACACACATACATACATACACATTCATGAATTCCTCTTCTGTATTTTATAGAAATAGGCATAATAAACCTGTTGCCTAAGCTTTTGGGGCTCTGTGAGTGGGTGGGTGCAGGTAGCAAGATTTGTTTGCTAAAGAACTGCTAATTTTACATTTAAGAAAGCTGTTAAAATGTTTAGATATAGGCCCATAATTTATGCCAGTTTAGGTAAATAAAAATGTTTTAAGTTGTTTAAATATAAACCATTTATAGGCCACATTTTTTCTTTCTTTTTTTGTCCATAGATGACTTGAGGTGGTTTGTTTTGATTTTAATTTCTCAGATCCTTATCATAGTGCTTTGCACAGCAGGTATGTCCTGGCCTGAGCCTGAGTTAGGCTGTTCCCCTAGTACTTTGATAAAAGAAGAAAATGACACACTCATAAGCTAACTGTCCACAGTTATTAACAAAAGAAGATTTACTTAGGCATTATAGGTGATGGATGTTGTACAAGGACAGGCATTGAAGACACTTTGAGTCCATTCAACTGATTTACCCTTGCCTGATGGGGCCTGCCTTACCTTCATATACTAGCCAAACATGGCTGGGTTCCCCTCACAGCCATCCCCCTCTTCTGCTTTGCCTTCAGGAGATAAAGAAGGCACATCCAGAGCTTGAGCCTTTAGTCCTCTGAGCCTACAAAGTCTAGAGAAATGGCTTAACATCTTTTAAGGGAAACCCAGAATAAAAACTACCCTGCATAGGAGGACAAGTTAAAATATTGCTCTTACTATAAGAGATCTTTGATATTGGTATATTTTGTCTTGTGTAATGCTAATATGCTTTTGTGTTTTGAGAGAAACAGGACATACATTATCTATGAGATAGACAGGACATACGTTATCTATGAATTGCATAGATCTGTACACATATAGATTCCTCTAGTCATAGATTATACAGACAATTATACATATATGACTAGCCTTAAAAAATAGTGATCTGGGTTTACCTATAGGGAAGTTTCCAGTGAGGTGGTTCAGGGCTCTGTCCTTGGCCTTATTCAGTTAAATCTTTTAGTCAGTAATTTGGAAGTTAGTTTAGATATTAGGTTACTAAACCTGGATGAGGAGTATAGGAAGGTGATACCATGTATGGCCAAATCAGGCAGCAGAAACATTTCAGCAGGCTAGAATGGTAAGTTGAAGCTAATACATTGAGATTTAATAGGGATAAATGTAAAACTCTGCGCTTGAATTGAAGAAAAACCAACTGCATCAGTACAGAATGGAGTAACATGAAACTAGAAAGTAATTCTCCACACTAATGTGACTGTACACTACATTAAAAGGAACATAATATCAGAGTAAAGGAAGTGATAGTCCTGTTTATGTTGCTGTAGTCCGACTACATCTGGAGCATTGTGTCCAGCTCTTGGTACCATGTTTTAGGAAGGACTGTTGACTAAACAAAACTAGATTAGGGCATTAGTGAAAGAAGTAAAGATCATTTCATAGGACAAAACTTTTTTGATCCAGTACCTTTCAATAAAATATTATTTCCATGTTTAACTGATCAATAAAAAATGAGCAGGTATCCCCAATCTATGGATATTTATTTATTTATAAATTACATATTTGTACTTATGTACTACTATACTAATTGTGTTAAGTTTTAAAACTTCCATAGAAATAGAAGTTAAGAAAGGATGAGATAAAGATGGATAGTGTTTGTTTTTGAAGCAGTAGAGAATCACAGGTTTTTACTGAGTAGGGCAGTAACATCATAAGGGCTTTACTTTAGAAATATCACTTTGGCATCCATGTAAAGGCTAGATTAGAATGAAGAAAGACTTGCAGCAGGGAGGCCAAGTAAGAAGCTTTTGGAATAGTCCAGGTGAGAATTGATAAGGGCCTGATCTAGGGTAGTGACTGTGTGAGAGAAAGGGGGAGGGGGGCAAATTTGTGAGAGATGTGGAGGTAGAATCTATAAGATCTGGCAGCTGTTGGATATATGGATGTGAGATGGGGGGGATGAGGAGTTAAAAGGTGAGATGGGAAACTAGAAGAATGATAAGAACTTGAACAGTAATGGGGATGTTTTGAAAATGGGTGATTTGGGGGGCAGAGCCAAGATGGTGATGTAGAAGCAGGAAGGCTCCATGAGCTCCCCCCATAACCACTTTAAATACCTATAAAATATGACTCTAAACAAATTTTAGAGCTACAGAACCCACAAAGTGACAAAGAGAAACTAATCTCCCACTGAAGGCAGCCTGGCAGCCAGACAGGAAGGATTCATCACAGTGCACTGGGAGCAAAGCCTAGCCCTGCAGGAGGTCTCGGTTTTAGCCCCAGGGCAACCCTGACTAGTGACTATATCAGACTTCCGGAGAGTGGATCACCAGCCCCTGTGGTGGTCTCCAGAATTATCAGCCGATAAATGCTAAAGACAAAGTGAGAGGTCATTGTAGAGCTCTTTTGGAACTGGGGGGGGGGGGGACAGAGGAGTGGGTTCATTCCCTGCCCCCAAAGCTAGAAGTGGCGGAGGTGTGACGACCCTGCAGCCACCTCCACATGGTCGCTTCAGAGCTCCTGGCCTGTAGATCATAGAGGGGCCAAATGAACATTCAGAGGGTAATCGCTTTTGCTTTAACCTGCCTGGATCTGGATCGCCGTCTTGGGTGGTGGTCCTGAGGTATGTGACCAGTGAGCCAGAGTTTGTGGGGGCTGCAAAGATGGTGCTCTCCCAATAGCTCTGGCAGCTGCCAAAGCTGCAGCAGTTTGGGAAAAGCTCTCCTCTCTGGAAGCAGAGTTCTACTGTGGCAAAGAGGTCAAAACTCAGGTAATTGAGTGGCAACATGAGCAAGCAAAGGAAGCAAAGCAAGCAGAGCAATCCAACTTTAGATTCTTTTGGGGAGGACAGAAAGTATCAAAGCATGGAACAGGAGGAAGACGACGAAGTCAGAACTCCTGCACCAAAAGCTTCCAAGAAAAATATGAACTGGTTACAGGCCATGGAGGAGCTCAAGAAAGATTTTGAAAATCAAGTAAGAGAAGTGGAGGAAAAATTGGGAAGAGAAATGAGAATGATGCAAGAAAATCAAGAAAAGAGAGTCAACAACCTGACTAAAGAAAATAACACCTTAAAAAAATTAGATTAACTCAAGTGGCAAAAGAGGCCCAAAAAGCCAAAGAGGAGAAGAATGTCTTAAAAAGCTGAATTTGTCAGATGGAAAAAGAATTTCAAAAGCTCACTGAAGAGAATAATTCCTTCAGAATTAGACTGAAGCAAATGGAAGCTAATGACTTTATGAGAAATCAAGATATTATTAAACAGATCCAAACAAATGAAAAAATAAAAGGCAATGTGAAATATCTCATTGGAAAAACCACTGACCTGGGAAATAGATCTAGGAGAGATAATTTTAAAATTATTGGACAACCTGAAAGCCATGATCAAAAAAAGAACCTAGAAATCATCCTTTAAGAAATTCTCAAGGAAAATTGCCCTGATATTTTAGAACCAGAGGGCAAAATAGAACTTGAAAGAATCCACTGATCACCTCCTGAAAAAGATCCCAACAAGAAATTCCTAGGAATATTATAGCCAGGTTCTGGAGTTCCCAGATCAAGGAGAAAATATTACAAGCAGCCAAGAAGAAGCAATTTGAATATTGTGGAAACACAATCAGGATAACACAGGATCTAGCAATTTCTACATTAAGGGATCAAAGGGCTTGGAATATGATATTCTGGAGGTCAAAGGAGTTAGGATTAAAACTAAGAATCACCTACCCAGCAAAACCGAGTATAATGTTTCAGGGGAAAATAGGGTCATTTAATTAAATAGAGGACTTTCAAGCATTTTTGATGAAAAAACCAGAGTTGAATAGAAAATTTGACGTTCAGATACAAGAAGCAAGAAAAACATGAGAAGGTAAACAGGGAAAAGAAATCATAAGGAACTTATCAAACTATTTACATGCCTCCATGGAAAAATAATTATAACTTATGAAACTTTTCTCAGTCTGAGGATAGTTGAAGGGAATATAAATATGTGTGTGTATGTGTGTGTGTATATATATGTATGCATACATATATATGTTTATATAGGAGGGCATATGTGCATATGAATACATATGTATACAGTTCTACATAGACAGAGCGCACAGGCTCAATTGAATAGGAAGGGATGATATTTAAAAGGTGAAATTGAGAGGAGAGAGGAACATGAGAAGAGATGGGGAGAGACAGAATGGGGTAAATTATCTCATATAGAAGAGGCAAGGGATAACTTGTTATAATGAAGGGGAAGAACAGGAAGGCAAAAGGGAATGGGTCAACCTTACATTGAATTTGGCTTAGGGAGGGAATGACATACATGCTAAATTGGGTATCTTACCCCACAGGACAGTAGGGCATAAAAGGATGAAAGGGGGGAGGATGGAGAAGAGGGCAAGTTGGGAGGGAGGGAAGTTAGAAGCACACACTTTTGAAAAGGGACAGGGTCAAAGTAGAGAATAGAACAAATGGGGGATGAGGGATAAGATGGAGGGAAATATAGTCAGTCTTTCACAATATACCCACTATGGAAATGTTTTGTGTAAACTACACATGTACAACCTATATTGAATTGCTTATCTTCACAGTAAGGGTGGGTGATGAGGGAGGAAGGGAAAGAATCTGGAATTCAAAGTTGTAAAATCAAATGTTTAAATATATATAATCTAAGGGCGTCTAGGTGGCACAGTGAGTAGAGCGTCGGCCCTGGAGTCAGAAGGGCCTGAGTTCGGATCCGGCCTCTGTAAGACACTTAACGTGCACACAAACAAAAAAACCTAGCTGTGTGACCTTGGGCAAGTTACTTAACCCCAATTGCCCTCCAAAAAGCAAGTAATAATAATAATAATAATATATATATATATATATATATATATATATATATATATATATATATATATATAATTTTATTTTTAAAAAATGATGTTCCAGTTAGATCTTCTGTTCAAATTTTAAGGTAAAATAAGCTCATAAATCTTGTAGGGGACTTTTTTCATTTTTTAAAAGAAATAATAATGCATTAAAACGAGTTAAGTAAGAATCTTTAATGTGTATTACTACTACCAGTGATAAAATTATATAAGTAATTTCACGACAGGGAAGAATGATATTTGTAATAGCCGTACCTTTATTTTAAAAAAAAATTGCTGTGGTATGGATTTGGGGGAAAATAAAGTTCATCACATACCAAAAAAAGGGGGGGGTGATTTGGGGGGGAAAGATGATGTAATAATAACTGAGGTCCATATTAGAGTCCTTCCATGCCTGTCATTCTTTATGAATCACTCTGTCTCACCAAAAATGAAAAGGGGAAAGGTGGGGCTCTTATTCATCAGTCCCTGCTCCAGAGCATGCCCTCCAAGGTGTGGCTACTCCAGCCATAGGGTGATGGGTGGAGGATGCAGATTCTCCCAGTGCTCTCTGTGCAGTAACTGTTTAGGTTATAACTTCCCTAAGGGGATGATTTCAGGTTCAGAAGGCCCCAGGGAAATTGGCACAGCAGGGGGAAGGGCTAAGTGCTGAGTTACAAGGGTTCTGGTAGAGAGAAGTTCCAGTTCCTTAGTTATACTAAGGGCAACATGTTATATTCCCATCCTCTCATTGGTTAATCACATATATTGGGACTAGGCCATGGTTCCCAAGGTACTTTTAAATATGTGACAGTGCATTTTAATGGCACAAACCGTTATGAATACATCAGGGCTTTCCTAGTTAATCTGCATCAGAACCCTATCCCATTCTTCTCTTGAGAATGACATCTCTTGGGATCAGGCCAT
Source organism: Gymnobelideus leadbeateri (assembly GCA_011680675.1). Lineage (NCBI taxonomy): Eukaryota > Metazoa > Chordata > Mammalia > Diprotodontia > Petauridae > Gymnobelideus > Gymnobelideus leadbeateri. The sequence goes on from WOXC01009911.1 coordinate 31,777, forward strand.
GGTCATCCAGGGGATCCTGACACCACACACCCCTGCCCCCACCCAGACTATTGCCATAGGGGAATCAGAGGATCCTTAACCTAGAGAGGAGAAAACTTGAATGGGAATGGGGGTATGTGTGGGAGGGTGGGTGGGCAGTGAATGTTAGGACATAGTATTTCAGTCTTAAAATATCTGAAGGGGGGGGTAGCTAGGTGGCGCAGTGAGTAGAGCGTCGGCCCTGGAGTCAGAAGGACCCGAGTTCGGATCCGGCCTCAGACACTTAACGCACACCCAAATGAAAAAACCTAGCCGTGTGACCTTGGGCAAGTTACTTAACCCCAACAAAAATCGCAAAAAAAAAAAAATATCTGAAGGGTCTTCATGTAGAAAAAAGGTTGGAATTGTTCTGCTTGATTTTATAGGGCAAATCTAGAATGAGAAAAAGATTGAGATTGTGAATCAGTATATCAAAACTTCCTGATAATTAGAGTTCAAAACAATATAAACTTATGCCTTCTAAGACAGGGAGTTTTCCAATCACTGTAGGTCTTAAAATAGAGACTGGATGATTATTTTTCAGGGAGGTTGTAGGAGGAATTAATAATTTGATTAGAAACTGGACTATGAAGATCCTCACAACTGCAAAATTCTATGATTGTTTTTATCATATATATCAAATTTGTATGTTTAAATTCTGTTAAGTTCTTTTCATGAATACCTGATATTCAATAATGGAGATATTGGTTTGAAGTGGGAGTAATAACCTCCTCTTGCACATAACCTTTTCCAACTGAAGAAGTTTTGAATGCCATTAGGTTCCTCTTCTATGGCAAAGAGCCTAGTGCCCAGGAGTTCAGGGATGCCTCCATTGTCCATCTCTGTAAAGGTAAAGAAAATAGATCCTACTGTGACAATCATGGGGTGTCAGAGGGGTAGGAGTGGGCATGGGGGTCTCTCAGTCATTGCTGGAAAGATTCTTGCCAGAGTTCTCCTTAATAGACTGATCCTTCACTTGGAAGATAGTCATCTACCTGAGAGCCAGTGTGACTACAGAAAAGACTGAGCAACAATCAATAGATGTTTGCTGCCCAGAAACTCCAGGAGAAATACCAGGAGCAGAATAGAGGTCTATACATGATGTTCATCAATCTGAGCATGCCTTTGATACTATTAGTCATGAGGGCTTCTAAAAAATTATGCCAAAATTTGATTGTCCAGAGAAATAAATCATGATATATTGTGCTTCAATTTCATGATGAAATGCTTGCCTGGGTTCTGGATAATGGAACTTTCATACTTTCCCAGTCACCAGTGGAGTGAAGCAAGGCTGTGTGCTTGCTCCCATGTTCTCAGCAATATTGTCAGACACCTTCAGTGAGGGTGAACACAACATTAAGGTCAGCTATCACACAAATGGTAAATGATTTTAACTTGAAAAGGCTACAAGCCAAGACTGAAGTGGAAGGAGAATGGGTACATGATTTTTTTGTTCACAGATGATTGAGCACTCCATGCATCCTCTGAAGCCGAGATGCAGCAAAGTATGGACTGATTCTCTGCCACTTGTGCTAATTTTGGCCTGATAATTAACACCAAGTAAAAAGAGGTTCTCCACTAGCCAGTGCCACACCATCCATACATGGAACTATCAGTTACAGTAAATGGAGAAATTTTGAATTTTACTTTCCACAGATGCACACATAGATGATGAGGTTGATACATGCATTGCCAGAGCTGGTTCAGTGTTTGGGAGGGCTCCTAAAGGAAGGTGTGGAAAAGAAGTTGTATTACACTGCCTACCAAACTGAAGGTCTACAGAACCATTGTGCTGACCTCATTGTTGTATTTCTATGAAACCTGTGCAATTCCAGGAAACTTAATTGCTTCCATTGAATTGTCTAGGAAGATTATGATGATCCCCTGGCAAGATAAGGTACCAGAAACAGAGGTCCTTTCTGGAACTGAATTGCCAAGCATTCAAACTCTGCTGCAGAGAGTACAACTCAGGTGGATTGGCTACATTGTTTGAATGACAACCTTCATTTGCTTAAAGACTATTTTCTGAAGAGCTCACCCCAGGCAAGTGCTCACACAAAAGTCAGAAGAAGCTATGCAAGGATATTTTTAAGGTCTTTCTGAAGAATTTTGGAATAGATTATGTGACATGGGAGATGCTAGGAAAGGAGGCTCAGCATTCCCACATCAAAGGTGCTGTGCTCTGTTAGAGAAACAGAATTGCAAATTTAGAATTATCTTCACTCCAAATGTTCACATGGACAATTTGTGTCTGACCTGTGGTGGAGCCTTCCAAGCCTTTGTTGGTCTGTGCCAGTGGGACACACTGTACCTTGACTCCAACATAGTGACGTCATTTTGGTCCTCTTCAAGAACAAAGAATAACAACCAACCAATCAGCATGCTCACCCAAAAACTATTCAGATTAATGGAATATATTTTTACAAACCGTTAAACAGGTGAAACTTAGAACCTTTAAATGCATAATGGTGTGTTTAAGGGTACGAACCATATTTCAGGACTTTCCTAGTTAAAGTTAAAATTAGAGACCCACCTGAGAGATTCTCTTCTTGAGAATTACATTGAATGGAGTTCCTTTTGAACATGAATGTTCTATTTTCTTCTGACTTAGACTCAGAAGTTTTAGAAGAAATAATAGCTTCTATTTATGCAGTACTTTAAGGTTTGGAAAGCACTTTATGTTCATTATTTGTAACAAAACAAGCCTATTCGGTTGTGACTGTAGGTATTATTATCCCTGTTTTACAGATAAAGAAAATGAAAGTCTGGGTGGTACTTAATGAATTGTTTAGGATCACACATCTAGCAGTTGTCTGAGGTGGGACTTCAGCCATCAGAATCACTTGTCTTTAAAACTGCAAGAAATGTATCCGTGTCTAAAAAGCCTAAAAGGATTGTGGAGGCAATCTTAACTACTACTTAAGTTTGTCTTGCTGATAGTCCTAGCTCACACTGAAAAGGAAAAAAGTGGACTCACTTAAAGTTGACCTTAAACAAGACAGAAACGAAATAATGATGCTGATGCTGATAGCTGCTTACTGTGCTCCCGGTACTCTGCTAAGCACTACAATTATTATCTTATTTGGTCCTTATAGTAACCCTTCATTGTGGGGCCTGTTATCATCCCTATTTTGTAGGTCATGAAACTGCCACAAACAGCGGTTAAGTTGCTGGCCCAGAGTCATGTAGTTAGTACATGTCTGAGGCTAGATTTGAGTTCAGGTCTTCCTGACTCCAGGCCCAGTGCTCTATTCACTGTGCCCCTTAGATGTCTCTGAAAAACCAGACACAAATGGACAGAGCCATTGTTCTTTGGGAGAGGTATCAAATTGTCGCCTTTCTTCCAAATGTACTTAGAACCAGGTTGCTTTTACATGTACACAGAAAATTACACAAATTAAAGTATACTCCTAGGTACATATACATTTTGTACCATAAGCATAATATCTAAAACTTGTGCTTGCATTTGCCTCTTCCTTCTCACCTCCTTCTGTTTCTAGTTTACCTTTCACTCAGCTGCTTCTCAAAACTGCTGGCAAGATGCAAACATTTCTCCATTGCTTATATATCATCATCTAGCAGTTCCTAATAGGGTGGTTTTTTGGTGGTGGTTGTTTTCTGGATGATGCCAATTTGACTGAAAAGTCATAGAATTATAGGATTTTGTGCTGGAAGAGACTGTGGAGATAAGATAATTTAGTCCAGGGTATTCATTTCATAGATAAGAAAACAGACCTAGGGGGCAGCTAGGTGGCACAGTGAATAGAGCACTGGCCCTGGAGTCAGGAGGACCTGAGTTCAAATCTGGCCCCAGACACTTAACACAAAAACTAGCTATGTGACCTTGGGCAAGTCACTTAACTCTAATTGCCCTACCTTTTCCCCACCAAAAAGCAAAAAAAAAAAAAGAAAAGAAAAGAAAACAGACCCAGAGAGAGGGAGTGACATTACTAGTAATTTATTTCAGAATCTTGACCCATTCAGCCACACTGGTTCCTCTTGTATAAAATTTACCTGATAGTCCTTGCTTTCATTATTTTGTGGAACGTTGTCAGGTTCTTTATCTGAGTAAAAGGGGGATTTCTCTCCCCTCCACAAAACTTAGATGCTTTCTAGAAACTGTGTTCTTTAAGGTTGTTATTACTGCCTTATCTGATATCATAGCATCTGCTTATTGTAAGCAGTTTCAATTTTATGTGGATTATTAAGTTCAGGGAAGTCATATTTGATGTTAATGGTATACTAGTATATTGTATCTTCTGGGTCCCAGACAAGTTTTGGATCAATCCTTTGAATTTGTGATCTGGTTACAGTTTAATGTAGGTCAAGAGACTATATATATATCCTTCATCTGTTTCATAATGGGCAATCTGGCAGATAGAATGATTCTGTTTTTAGGAGAACGCTAGATAGTCAGGTTTCCAGAGGCTTTCTCTCCCAAAGAACACTGGCTACGTCCATTTGGATTTGGTTTTTCAGAGACACGTATGGGCCACAGTGGATAGAGCACTGGGTCTGGAATCAGGAAGACCCAAGTTCAAATCTAGTTTCAGACATGCACTAACTGTGTGACTCTGGACTAGCCGCTTAGCCTCAGTTTGCTGCAGTTGCCTATCTACAAAATAGGGATGATAATAGCAGCCACATTGAAGGGTTATAAGGATCAAATGAGATAATATCCAGAGATAATTATGTGTCTGTGTCTGTGTGTCTGCCTGTGTATAAAATTGAGGGTTCAATATGTAACTGACTGTCTGCTTTTTTCTTCCATTTTGAAAAAGTGTCAGCATTTTTTAGTGGGGAAAAAAACCTAGTGAGAAGATTTAACTTAGCTCATGTAAAGTGTTCATCCACTTGTTTAATATGTTCTGGAGACATTTTTTTCCTGTGGGTGAACAGAATGGCATGTACAAAAGTGACATGACATATATTTGGCCACCTTTACTTCCAAAAAGCATTTTCTAGCATATAACAGGCAATAAATTCTTTTTGTCTTTAAGTATATATATCATGATCAGCTGTGAATGACTTAGCTGTTCTCCACAGTACAGTGATCTAAGACAACTCTGAAGGATTTATGAAAAATGCTATACATCCTCAGAGAAAGAACTGATGGAGTCTGAATACAGATCGAAGCATACTTTTTTGTAAACTTTCTTGGTTTTTTTTATGTTTTCTTTTATGACTTATATAAATATGTTTGTATGTGTGTCTTTACATGTATAAGCTATTAAATTGTGTTTCTTCTCAATGACAGGGGTAAGAAGGGAGGGAGAGTTTGAAAGTCAACATTTTAAAAACAAATGTAAAAAATGTTTTGACATGTAATTGGGAAAAAATAAAATACTAAATGAAGAGCAAAAAAAATATGTGTGTGTGTAATCATCTTTTAGCAAATGGAGGCTCTTAAGTTTTCACCCTAGTATACCTGGAAAAGGTTTCATGGGTATTTTATATTGCAAACAGGAAATAATATCTGACTTGATAGATAAAAATTGATAAACAGTGTAGGACAGAAACGCTTACCTTTGTATCTATACAGATTATATGTCAGTACTTAAGAGAGTATTATGCCACTTCATTAATGTGGTTATTTACTCTGTTTCTGTTGGTTATTCACTTATCTACTCATTTGTGTTCTTTGAGATTCATGCCTATATTGTTCTAAAGGATTTTTTTTACCAAATGTGGAATCCATACAAAATGGAACAACCATTTTGCACAGTTGCAAATCAAATCAGCAAAGTCAAAGATTAAAAAATCTCCGTGAAAGAACTGAACTTTCTTTAACAAGCTAAACGTAGAAGAAGTCAGACTAGGGTAAGAGTATGGGGAATTGAATATCTTTCAAGTCAGAAACCAGGGTACTTTGGGTTAGTATTAAAATTCTATATCATCAGTAGACACACTTTATTCTTTTGAAGGAGCTGATAATTGGTCCAAACTTATAACGAAGTCAGTATGGAGTTAGGCAGTAAGAATTTTGAAATTGTTATAACCTTTGTCCCAGTGATCATACTATTTAGGGATTATAGATAGGAAAAAGAAAAACCTTTCCAGATAAAATCCTCACAGCATTGTTTTTCCCTCCAATAGCAAAAACCATGAAACAAACTAGATTTCTAGAGTTTGAGATGTGAACAAACAAATTAAATAACTATATTGGACTGTGAAAAAGAATTAAAATGAAGAATTTGAAGAAATATGGGAAGATATACAAGATGTGATGTAGTATATAAATAAAGCAGAATGAAAAGAAATCAGTATTGATTGTAGTGAGACAGCAATCACAGCAACAAGAAAAAGGACTAGAAAACCAAGGATAAGGTTAGCATTATGTTAATGCCAATATCGGAGCTAATCAAAAGTTTATAGACAAGATATACAAACATTCAGTGTTTTGTTTCTTTTCCATGCTTATTTTCCCTTGTTTATGGTCTTTTTTATATATTTGAATACCTGTACTTGGTGGAAAAGAAAATTTACATTAGTTTATATTATTAATAAAATTTACCTTAATATATACATATGTTAAAGTATGCAGCCACCAAAGTTCCTCTGCATATGTTTGATGGTGACCTTTGAAAGAAGCTTCCTTGTCTGTAGCCTGTGTGCGCTGTTCTCTATTATCTTATTTCTGTCCTGAATTATTAAAGGATCATGGAAGAGTTGCCTTCAAGGAAGAAGGCTTGAACATACTTAATTTTCTAAAATGAATATGCTGCTACCAGGATTTCCAGCATATAGAATCACACTGAATTTTTTTTTATATTTTCGGTTTTTTCTGAAGCAACTGGGATAGCTGTTTGTTTTCCTGTTTTAAGTGGGTTAGCTTTGTTTATACTTGGATAATAGTGCTACTAATGATTGTTTTTTTACCTAGGCTTTAAGAAAACATTTATTTATGTCTTGTTCCCCTTCACTTTAATTTTCAAAAACATTGCTTTTTCTTTCCCCACCCAGTAATCCATATCCTTGTTAAAGTAATCTAAGAAGGATGGATTTTCCTTCTTTTGGTCCGGGCTGTAGTTAAAAACTCATGGGCTTTCTTTGATTTAGAGAACCAAAATGCAGAACTTTAGACTTTTCCTGTGCATGCACAGAAAATTAAAAGCAGTTCATTATAACGAAGTATTAATTAGAATCTTACAACTTTTGGTATATTTGAAATATTGTATGAGCAATGTTTTTTCTGAGCATTTTGTTAATAAATATTTTATATTACTTGTGCTATTATATAAAAGCTTTAATCGAATACTACATGATATTTAAACTGTTCATATATTTAGGAGAATGTCAGCTTTGTGAATCCCTGGCTCTATTTAATGAGTTTTGCATAATCCAGGAAACTTGATAATTGTAGAAGTACATTAAGGGTAGTAGGATAGGAAAATGAAGCCTAAATTTTAGATGATACAAGCAGTTAAATTCCTTAACCTTAAAATTTTGAAGCAGTTAGTAGTATAACTTACTATATTGCTATATTATTAATTATAAACCCAGTCATTAAGCTGGGGTACTTACTAAAATAATTTGGTAGTCATTTCATAAATTTTTAAAAGAATAATATTGCTATACTTTGATCCATAAAATATAGACAGCCTACATTGATGTAATTGAGTTATAAAAAATTTAATGTATGAAACTATGATTCCTTTACCTTTTTTCTCTTTTTTTAAATGAGCAAAATACTGTGGACATGTAATCAAAATGTATTTCAATTATTGAGACTAAAGGTATTGTTTGATGCCCATACCAGGATCACTCCATTTTTGGTACTTGATTTTTAATAAGCTAGCTACCCTTCTTCCTTGGAATTTTACACTAGTTTACAAATTGATGATGCTGCATATTAGGAATATTTAGAAATACTACATGAGGCCTTTCCTGATTTCTGATACCCTACCCCACCCAAGTTACATGTCCTTTTATCTCCCAAAATTACTTTGTACAACTTTGTTGTAGTGTATAATATTAAAGGCAAGGACTATTTCTTTCTTTTCTTTTTTTTTTTGCAGGGGAGAAGGCAGGACAATTGGGGTTAAGTGACTTGCCCAAGGTCACTCAGCTAGTAAACGTTAAATGTCTGAGGTCATATTTGAATTCAGGTCCTCCTGACTCCGGGGCCAGTGCTCTATTCACTGTACCACCTAGCCACCCCAGACTATTTAATTTTTGTCTTTCTGTCCCCAGTGCCTGAGACAATGTCAGTGCCTTCAATATAGGTATTTAGTAATGATTTGTTGACTTGAGTTAAATTAAAGGCTCGAAAAGGAGCATAGGGAACAAACATGGACCTCTCAATGAGTCACAGGGAGATACATCCCATTTCATATAGGAAGAGAGGTAGCTACTAATAAATGAACATACTACACTGTGTTCTTTGATAGTGAATTTCTGTTTCTAGTTTTGTCTTAATGATTATGTACATTCCTCTCCTACCTGAACTTTTATGGATTTTCTTGATTTTTTTTTTTTAAAGCAATTGGGGTTAAGTAACTTGCTCAAGGTTACACGGCTAGTCATTATTTATGCATGGGTGCACATTTTCTGAGGCCGGATCTGATCTCGGGTCATCCCAACTCCGAGGCCAGCGCTCTTACTCACTGGGCCACCTAGCCGCCCCTTTAGGGCAATTGGGGTTAAGTAACTTGCTCAAGGTTACATGGCTAGGTTTTTGTTTGTGTGGATTAAGTGTCGGAGGCCGGCTCCGAACTCAGGTCCTTCTGACTCCAGGGCCGGCGCTCTATTCACTGCGCCACCTAGCTGCCCCTGATTTTCTTGATTTATGAGGATATGTATATTTTTAAGCTTCTACCAGGGATGGGGAACCTGTGACCTCAAGGCCACATGTGGCCCCTCTAGGTCCTCAAGTACAGCCCTTTGAATCCAAACTTCACAGAACAAATCTCCTTAATAAAATGGTTTTGTAAAAGTTGGACTCAGTCAAAGGCTATACGCAAGGACCGAGAAGGCCATATGTGACCTTATTGGCTGCAGGTTCACCACCCCTGTAAAACAATTAAGACAACTTCTTGTCATAAGAAAATGATTACTTAACTTCTATACTAAAGCTTAGAGATTTGAGACTGACCTGCTTTTTTTTTTTTATCAAATGCCCCTGAATTTTTCTCTTTTATTATTTTTAAAGTCATATTGTAAGGCTTTGTAGTATGGTGGAAAAAAATAGAGGATTTAGTGTCAGAGGATTCTGAACTTGAATCTTGACCCTGCCACACTCAGTAGTTGTTTTATTTTGGACAAAATATTTTTGTCCTGAGAGGGCCCTCATTTCCTCATCTATAAAATGAAGTTGTTTTAACATCACCGAAGTTGCTTCTAGCTCTAAATCCCTGCCCCTATGAACAGAGCACACAAGGAAGAGACAGAAGATTAGACTCAACTCCCTGCTCTGGCACTGCTTGGGTTGTGACTTTGGGCAGGTCATTTAACTTCACTGATCTTTTGTTTCCTCATTTGGAAAGGAAGGGAGTGGGTTACACTAGGTCCTCTGAACTTTTTCTGTGCCATGGACCCCTTTGGCAAGGTTGGGAAGACTGTGGGCCCTTTCTTAGAATGTTTGTAAATGCATGAAATTATATACACAGAATGACAAAGGATACCAATTATATGAAAATTCAGAGGTTCAGAACTGCAAAAGCAGTAAATCTCTAAAGTTCTATCTGACTTTGAGTTGGTTTTGTGCAGTCATATGGGAGAGGTGCTGATCTCTAGGCTGCCACCTTGTGAAGCAATTTTGCTAAGCTAAAGAAGAGTATTGTTAGCTGGCAAGTGAGCACCATAGGATTCTAGAGCTGGAAGGGTCTCAAAAGATCATTTAATCTAGACCAGAGATTCTTAAACTGGTGTCTGTGGACCATCAAGAAGATTCATGAATAGATTTCAAGTAGTCTTTGAACTTGGTTGGGGAAAAAGTTGTATTTTTATATCAACATAATTAATTTCCTTTGTAATTCTCTATATTTATGAACTTTAAAACATTTTTTCTAAGAAGGGATTTCTAGGTTTCACCAGACTGCCGAGGGGTGCATGACACAAAAACATTCAGAACACTGATCTAAATTAGTCCCTTCATTTTGTAAATGAAGAAACTGAAGCCTGGAAGAAGAAGTGATTATCCAAGGTTAAGGTCACACAAGGAGTGAATGGCGGAGATAGGACTGGAGCCCATATCTTCTGGTTATCCATCAGTTGGGTTGGAATGCCAGGCTTTCTAACCACAACACTCCTTTGGCACTCCTGTGGATGGCTTTCATGAACTGTGGATCTTTTAAAAAAAAATGGTGTTCTTGTTAACCAGAAATGTTTTTGCTTTTGAAGGGGTCTTGCACCTCAGAATAAACCAGAGCTACAGAAGGTGATGGAGAAGAGAAAACGAGACCAAGTGATAAAGCAACAGAAGGAAGAGGAAGCTCAGAAAAAGAAATCTGATTTGGAGATAGAACTGCTGAAACGGCAGCAAAAGTTGGAGCAGGTGAGTGGGCAGTGGTGGGTGAGACAGAAGGAAGCTGGAGCCCAGCTGACAAGCATACAAGATCTCTGGAATAGAAGAAATATGTGCATTTAAGGAAATAGGTGGAGTGAAACTCAGTAAAGTGAAGGAAAGGAGTATGACATAGGGATGAGAATTTGAAGTGGGAGAGCAGTAGGGAGAGGAAGATCAAAAGGTATGCTTAGAAAACACCAGAAGCAAGGGAATAGCTGTGGGAGAGGGAAGACTCTTGTGAAAATGGTTTCTGAATTTCCAATTAGTATGGGAGATAGAGCTTACAAGCCAGGGCTCAAGTCTTCTCAGATAGGACAGTAGAGAGAAGCAGCATGGCATAATAGTGGATGGAGGTGTCTAGTCTGGGAGTCAGGAAGACCTGGGTTCAGATCCAGTCTTGATCACACTGAGTGACCTTGGAAAGGCAAGTAACCTCTCAAGGCCCCAGGCACTTTTTAAGACCCAAGTTACCAATCTTGTTTTATAACTCGTTTCCATGTTTGGAGTTCCCCAACACTAAAGAATCACAAGTTCCAAATAAAAATATCACCAATGACAATAAAAACATACAAGTGCTTTGGACAAAATAATATACATCTATAGACAGTATATATAAATACATCCACAATTTTCACTTTACTGTAAATTTGTATTGTGTAAATTTGACCTTACTTAAAGAATTCTGAAAGAAATCCTCATTCCAAAAAAACACCTGTGTTAACTTTACAGTACTATGCTTTCTCTCCACTTCTGCCACAAGCTTGGTGCTCTGCTGTTTCCCACCTCTTTACCAAAAAACAAAAACAAACCTTCAAGAATATTCGTTGCTACTACTGGAGGGGGGCTTGGCTTGAGACCTCCAAAGCTGAGAGAATAGACCTTTTCCCTGCTCCATCCACCTGTCCCCATGTATGACTTCCATTTGTCTAAACTCAGTTACTAAGTATCTGTCCCCACCCGCTACATAGTGCCCATCCTCTCCTACCTTTGTCCATGTCTGGCCCACAGGTGTCTGTCCCCTCGCAGGTGTCTGTTTGTCCTCTTGGTTCTGGCCAGCCCCATATGTGGCTCACCCTGACTCCTGTGTTTCTCCTTTTCCTCTCACTTCTTTGTCCCCAGTCCCTGTGTGTCCTTGAATCATGTTCCAGGGTACTTTTCTTCTTCCTTCCTCCCTCCCTTTCTCACATCCTGTTGCATTACATACAAATAACTTTAGACTGAAGAATGATCTGCTTCCATAAAGCAAGAACTGTCCATAGTACTTTTATTTGCTAAACATTTTCCCTCATAATTATACTGGAAGAGAGAGAGCAATTATTTTTGCAAATGAAGACACTGCAGACTCATAGAGAGGGTAAATGGTTTGACCAGGGACATAATATCATTAAGTGGCAGAGCCACAGGCAGGCCAGGCAAGACAGAGGACTCTTTGCCTGGTGTATTTTTTTTCTAGGAAGAATGAGTGAATGGGGAAAGCTTTTTTTTTTTGCAGAAAATTGAGATTTCAAACAATTTATTCACGGATATTTCTCTACTACTTGTTTTCTGATTTTTTTTTTAAAAGCTAGTAGTGTGAGGGAGAAGTGTGTGTTTATCTAGATGCATATACATATATTAGTGTTATGGGTCAGTAGATTTCTAAAATTGGATCATGGCTTTTTTACTTAAATCTTGCTAAAGTAGAGGATAGTAGGAGAAAAGTTGGAGTTTGGTGGATGTGGGTAGTGACTGCTGGAATGGGATGAGTGTTCTGAAAAACTTGTTCTAAATACCATATTTTTTTCTGTTTGTGACTCTCATTTAAGCTTGAACTTGAGAAACAGAAGATTCAAGAGGAACAGGAAAATGCCCCAGAATTTGTGAAGGTGAAAGGAAACCTGAGAAGAACAGGCCAAGAAATGGCAGAAGTCCAGGATTCTTAGGCATACACTGTACAGAAACTTGCTGGATTCTAGCCCTTTGCTGCAGAGAGGACATTCCTATAGAATCATCTCCAGTGCTGCTTCCTCTTGAGCCAATAGTAGCATGGAGAGACATCTGTTTTTGAGAAAATGCCAGCCAGCAGAAGTTTTTCTTTTTAAAAGGGGTTATCTTGTTTATCATTTTTTTTCTTGAATCTGGGGGGATAAATTAACTATGATAGCTGCAGTTCAGATTCGCCAAATGAAATATGTTGACCAGCAGATAAGCAGCTTATTGTTGGTATAACAGACTTGTCTTCAGAGACTCAAAAGAAAGGATGAGGACACTGGAGTATCTTAAGTATTGCACTACTTGGTTTCTTCCAGCCTAACTGTAGTGGGGACATAGTATTTTTATTTTTTCTCCTTTTAAAAAATATTATTTTTCTAATTCTTGGTTATCTTTTAAAAAGTTTAGATTACACACAAAAATGTGCTTAATCTGTTACTTTTCACAACTGTGATTCTGGTTTTGAAAGCCTGAAAGTCTTAGCATGGGCTAAATCTTAAAACATAAATGTGGGAAGATGTTCATTTGTATTGAATGGTCATCACAGGTTGTATCTTTAGTTGACCTGAAATTATAGAATTAGGAAGCAGTGAGGAAGTTGTAAAACATGAACTCTGACCCACTTTTAGGAAAACCATAATACACAGATAATGTAGGAATTTTTTCAGTCATTTTTGTTTTTGAGCAGCAGTATATTATTTGGTTAACATTCCAACCCAAAGAGGGGTATTTGACATCTTTTCTAATGGTTTGGTAGCGTAGTTGTCCCTCTCAGTATTTTCTTTTTTTTGTTCTTTCCAGCTCATTTGTTTAGGCAAAATGTTGGGAGTTTGTAGACCCAAGTTCAGTGTTAAAAGTAGAGGTCAAGATCCTTTCGTTTCTTTGGTCTGCTCTTAGCCACATGAGGAGAATCCTAGGTGGGAGCTCTGTAGCAGGATATTTTAGCTTAATGTGTGATGCAAGTGTGAACTGGTCTCAAGGAGACTTACTTTAGAGGATTTTCTTGCATTTGTACATTCTGAATGTTAGAACTGAAGCTTTGAAAATGTTTGATTAATGATCACACACATGCCTTTACTGGGATTTTTTTTTTTCCTGTGAAGGCAACATATTACCACTGTCTCAGTGATAATGACTACTAAATTCCCTCTCTCAGGAAAAGCCAACATTAAGGGAGAGACCGCTAAAATTCCTTTTGCTAGCCAGAGCACTATTGAGAAGTGAATTCCCAATTATAAATAATAGCTAAATATTTATGCAAATGTTTTTTTTTCTATCTTTGACACGTGCTTCCCATATTGGATAAAATTTGGGATATAGAATTGGGAAAAGTGTAGCTTCAGTATTGTTCTCTGTCTAGAATATAGAGCCAGTGACTTCTTTGGGCAAGACATAATTTTTGCCTGACTTAATATATAAAGTTCAACCTCGAAGCCATCTGAAGGCCTTGAAAACCATGATGGAAATTTGCATCATTGGGGGATATTTTATAGGACCAGATTTCAAATCCTCAATTGAGTAGCATAGCACAAATACATAAAAGATAGAGAACATGTTATAGGAAATTATATTTGAAATAGATTATCAGTTCATCAATGAGGATTATTGCTACAAAATACAAATGTGATTATCAGGCAGAAGTGTTACTTTATTCTATTAGTTTTGTCTTTGTAAAATGAAATAGTGATGGCTGAGATTTTCCTCCTATTTCTCTACTCCTTTTGAGAAGTGTAATGATGGATCATCTCAAGAGTACATTTCTGGTTTCATATCAACTAGGATTTCTTCCTTTTGTGTGTGGGGTTGATGGAGTGATTTATAATACCATAATTTAGGATAAGTCCACAACTCTTTTATTCAGCAAGAACTTAGATCTTTAGATCCCCCCATTTGTGGTAAATCTCCCATTTGACAGATATCCTGAGCTATTCAAATTGAAGAGATACCCATCTGCTTTGCCTGCTCAGCACAGTCCTTTAGAAGGATCACACTATCCCTCATAGTCTTTAGTCTGCTTGAAACGTATTCTTCTCTGGTGGTAGGGAGGAGTAACAGAAAAAAAGTAATAGTGGATTGACATTTTCCTCCCAAACTCACTAGCAGGTGTGCTGAGTGGTTTTCAGCCTGATAGACAAAATGCCTCAAAACAACCCTGTAAATATATTATGAAAATAAGGTTTGTTGTTACAAAACAAGTAGAATATATAGCTAGAGTTCACCTTAGGATCCTGATAGGCCTAGCCTATAAATCTGAGTTAAAACACAGGAAGTCAAAACTCTCTTAAAATCAAAATGCTGCAAAACTCAGAATTTGTAGAAGTCTTTTAAGCAATTCTGTTTGTTGAGCCACTTTCTAATTCTACAATAGTCCAATATTTTTATTTTAACTCTTTTTCTGTGCTCGTAAAATATTTGAAAATTTTGTTGCATCCCACTTTGATAGCATGGTAACAAATTCCTATTGCTTTCTAAGCTACACTAAGACTTTATTCTTCTACTCTGAAAAACTTTGACTTGTTTGAGTCTATATAATATATATAAAGGGAACCTTAATGGGTTTGTTTTCACAATTTCAAAAATATTTTTTGTATTTGCTCTTATATAATTATTTTTAACTGAAAATATTACAGAAACGATGGTGGAATACTTACAACCAAAATTATACTTAATAAAAATCTACTACATGCTTGAACTATACAACTGTGTCTGTTGTTCAGAAAAGAAATGGCTTGAATTTAAAAGGTAGTTCAGGTTGTGAATTAAATTTGCTTTATAAAACATTCTTCGAGCAGCTAGGTGGCACAGGTAGAAAGAGCACTGGGCCTGGCATCAGGAAGACTGACCTTCCCGAGTTCAAATTTGACCTCAGATACTTACTAGCTGTGTGACCCTAGGAAAGTCACTCTTAACCCTATTTGCCTCAGTTTCCTCATCTGTAAAATGAGCCGGAAGAAGAAATCGAAAACCCCTCCAGTATCTTTGCCAAAAAAACATCAAATGGGATCATGAAGATCCAAACACGACTGAAGATGACTGTATAGTAACAACATTCTTCACGTTTGCTTCTACCCCCTCCAATTCTTTACCTTCTCTCTGCTCCCAAATTAAGCTTTTAGACTGAACTGGTTTTCCATTCTTTCAGGGCCTTGCTAGGTGACTGAGGAGCCTGTACTGTCATGCTAAGATGATAATATGTATTAATGTCTTAGTAGATAGCCCTTGTCACATCATAGATTTATTTATTCATAGAAGCTTTCAGTTCTTTCACCCAGGGTATTGAGGATTTCAGTTATTTGGGCAGGACAATAAAAGTGCTTTTGAGTTGTTGGGGTGGGGGGCAAGGAAAGATCTTTTAATGTCTCTGAAGGTACCTGCCTTATTATTATGAAAATCAAGGGAGATGTACATGTGAACATGCTTTTGTAAGCTTTATATTTCACAAATCTACAGTGATGTGACTACAAGTAAGAGACTGATTATGTCTTTTTTCAGGAATATCCCCATTTTATTCACAGGACATAATGTAGCTATAGTTTTCTGGGGGTGGGGATAATGTCTACGGACTTGGGAAATTTACCTTTGAATCAATTACATTTTAGTGCCTTAAAATATAATGGTTTCATAATTCTGAAATAAAAATTTAAAAATTTGATCTGAAAAGTACTTTAAAAAGTTTCCAACCCTTTTTTTCATTGACAGACCTCCTAAAAACATTTGGTATTACTTAAAGGAGGTGAACATAAGGACATAGGAATGAAGAAGGTTTTAGAATTCAGTATGCACCCTCCGTACCAGCCAAGTTTGATTATTAGTAGTTCCCCAGAAATCAGCAGGCCAGCCTTCCTACTTCTGCACATTCTTGCAAGCTTTCACAATTTACAATGCAGAGGGCCTTGATTCTGGCATCAGAGGGTGACGGTTCCAATCCTACCTCTCATGCTGACTTATGCTACCTTGGGCAGTCAATCAGTAAACATTAAGTGCCTGCTATGCCCTAGGTACTGGACTAAAGACAAATTACTCTCCGGCCTCAGTTTCCTCATTTGCAAAATAAGGAGGTTAGGCCAAAGGGACTTTGAGGTCCCTCCCAGCTTTGATCTCTTTTCAGAATCCTCTTCAAGGCTCAGTTCAGTTGAACTTCACCCATGAAGCTAGTTGCTCTGATAAGATGTCCCCTTCCCCCAAATGAAAGTGTCCTTACCTCCTCTCACATTTCCTTAAAGCAATTTGGATTTCACATGAGATCACAGATTTAGAGCTGGAAGGGACCTCAGAGACCACTGAATACAATTTCCTTGTTCTACACCTCCTGCACAGAGATTAAGTGACTTCCCCGGGGCCACATAGCTTGTAAATGTGTGAGGCAAGATTCAAACCCAGGTCTTCCTAACACTAGTAGTAGCCTAATGCTCTGTCTACCAGATGGAAACACAGGGCCTATCACATTCCCAAGTGGGGCAGAACCAGATTTAAGATGTAATTAGGAAGTATCTAACCAAATAATTAAAAATACCATACAATAACTCCATA